>LZPO01097418.1:69529-96585 GCA_001675575.1 Neotoma lepida
AGTGCTGAGATTATGAGCATGAGCCACCACACTTTAAAGGATTTTTTTAAATAAGCATTCGCCTCACCTATTAATAATAAGGACAAGCCATAATTCCATGAATAGTGTTCCGTAGTTAACACAGTGCTTTGNTGTGGGGATGCTTACAATTACTTTTCATGTTTGAGAAGTGTCCACTCTCTGAGCAGCTGCCTCCAACCAGAAGGCAGAGTGGGACCTACGGCTTTGAGCCACACTCTGTGGCCTTACACAGCGTGTACGAGGGCCTGTCTATATAAGCCGTTGTGTTACACGAGACACAATAATAAGTGAGAAACAAAAACTGAGCTAAGGCATAGTGTTTGTCTTCTTAAGTTCAATGTCCTAAATTTGATTGGAATAATGACTGGGAACGTTGTCTTCCCTTTATAGTACAAAACCAAGGCAGGGTACCTAGAATTCAGTCATTTCTAAGAGCCAAAATCCAGACAAGTGAGATGAATGTGGCAGGTTTATCTTTGGAAGTCATGGAGTTGGGTAGTGTGATGGTTAGCTATGTCTCGGGGGAATTATATTAATTAAGTTAATTGATGCAAGAAGACCAAGTCCATTGTGGGTAGCACTATTTCCTAGGCAGGGGATCTTGAACTGTACCAATGGCGAAATGGAGCNGAGGAAGCAATCAAGCAAGTAAGCATGAATGTATTTGTCTATGCTCTTGACTATGGATGTGATGGGTTTTAAGTTCCTGCTGCCTTTACTTCTCTGCTCAGATAGACTTTAACCTGAAATTGTAAGCTGAAATATACCTTTTCTCCCCTAAATTACTGTTTAATCAGGACAGAAATGAAACTATGACAGGGACAGAGCAATTTTTTGGTTATTGTTGTTATTGATGTGTTTGTTTGGTCTCACTTAGGCCAGGCTGACCTCACTATGTAGCTCAGGATGGCCTTGAAATTCTGATCTTCCTATTGGTACCTCCCAACTGCGAGGATCACAAGTGGCCACCACAACACCTGGTTCAAGGGACAGAGCAATTGTAAGGTCAGCTGGGGTCATGGGAAGAATTCAACCATTGCTGTAAGCCAAAGCTTTGGTCTTGTACAACTTTCAGAGAAATTGCCCTCTCTAAGCAGTGACTTCAGCCAGCTTGATAAGACCTCTATTCAGAGCACCAACCACAAAGAAGTAGAACAATCTAGGCCCACATTGAGACCTCCTGCCACCTCTCAACTCCACTTCATCAATCTATTTTTCTTAGAATTTACCGAAATATATATCATAAGAATGTTCAATTATGTCATTTATTATTTACCTCATTCCTACAATTCCTACAGCTTCATAACAGAATTTCCTTTTTGGGCTAGTGTTGTTGCTATTTTCCCACAATGCTGCCTGATACATGAAGAGTTTAGATAATTACAGAATGAAGAGTTGAATCAACCAAAACCAGAAAGCTAGGGGTTTTGCTAGGAAGACTTCTGAATATTTGGAACTTACGTTATATGTGAGAGAATCTGATCTCTTGAGAGACTACCAGATTTCTAATTGCAATTTTAAATGTTTAATTAGTTAAATAATTTAAACTTGTGACTTTTAAATGGAAGTCTTACTAAATTTGTAAGGAATATTGAGTGATTAAGAAGAAGTTTAGACTCACTGTGCTTAAAAGCTTAATTTTTAGATTTCTAAGATCTAAGTACTTGGAAATGCTAATCATTTAGAAATTGGGTACTGACATATAAAGTAGGGTATTATGGTAACCAAATTTGCATGCCACTTGATACATTAGTTGGATACCATACCATACAAAGTTGTTTTGAAAACAATGACTGTTCAATAAGTATAAAAGAATTAAATCATTAATCATGTAATTGTTGCTTTTACAAACAGAAAAAGGTTATGCAACACCTAAAAATATAAATTCTCCAAATCCAAAGTTTTAATAAAATGTTGATATTTACATTGAAAATAAGCTTCTGGCTTTTTACTCTGTTTTTGTTTGGTTTCTAAGTAACAGGGGTAAACTAGTACAATGTGCTGCACAAGGTCACAGGCTGCCTCATGCAGAGACCGCATCACAGGAGTGGTGGATCAGAAAAACAGGGGTTATCCTCTGCTGCTACTGCCATGCGTTAGTTGGGTCAAACACTTCATCTCCTAAATGCTTTTCTCCACAAAATCAGGAGACTGTGTGAGCCTACTTATCAAGTCCCTTCTAACTCTAAATCATGACACTGCTGGAGGGCACAAAGCAGACCCCCAAAACAAGGGGGATTAAGAAAACAAAGATTGCTTTCCACGCAGAAGTCAGGAGTGTACTGGCAGTAAGTGGGTGGGATCTGAGAAACGTAAGTGAGGACGAACAGTATTCCNGGTAGACACGACCACCTGAGCCAACTCTTTAGCTTGAGAAAGTAGAAATGGGCTTGGAAAACGGGGAATCAGAATATACCCAAGGTGAACTAGCCGTTCCAAGTGAACATGTGTGGGCTTCAATGTATTGACTAACAGCTCTTGAAACTCAAAAAATCAAGGTATCAGCAACCTATGCTGTATCTACTTGCATGCAAGGGACGGCTCAATCACTATCACACCACAATAACAGCATCCACACACAACAGAAGCAAACAATTACTTAACAGGATTACTATATCTATTTGAGTTAGTATTTGAGGATGCAAAAAGGATATAGTTTAAGTTAGTCTTTTTTGGAAGCTTATTTAAAACTGTACTTTCACCATGGTGTTAGAATAAGCTAATGATAACTCAAGCATTCATTTAACAGAATCCATCATGAGCTCTATGAAACTNAGAGAAAGAGTACCCACATATTATGATACTTCTGTGGGTGATTTCCTCTGCTAAAATTCCCAACAAAATTAAAAATATCCTCCATTGAAAGGCCACTGAAATTCAGAGATGAATGAATTCATACTCATCGATGTTTTAAACTCTAGCGGGCCATCAGGGAGGTTGTTGGGAGGTGACACATTCAGAGAAGGAAATCAACATACTGTGAGTTTAGTTCACTAACTTCTGGTGGTATGCAGACTAAACTACATCTTCTGATAAATCTGTATATACTAGATAAACAGAATGGGCTACNTGAGCAACAAGGAAGAGAATGTCACTAAGCTATTGTAGCATTTATTTCTATCCATTAGACTGTTTGTCTGGTTAATGGGTATTACCAATCCACTGAAAATGAGCTGCCAGGCAAGTCACTTGCCGTGGGCCAGCTGTGGCATCTCCTTTCCCGCCATGTTGCAACCTCTGCNCCAGAAGAAGCAGGGAAACATGCCACCCAAAACACAGATCCTTTGCNCATCTCACACTGGTGGTCATCTCCAAGGGTTTCCTCCATGCTTGTTTAATGGAGATTGGAGAAATAGCTATTTGTTAGTAAAGGATACATCAGCATCTGGTGATGTCCTTTGAGATCTTAAACCTCTAAGCCCACAACTGCTCAAGTGAGCCTCATGAATTTACTAACTTATCATAAGGCGTAAGAGGAGTTAGTCTAGAGAGTTTCCTGAAGACCACTACAGCGTCTCTTGCCCTAAGTTTCTCTTTCAGTCTTGAGGCATCCTGTTTCTGCTATTTATTTTTCTCCCACAAAGGCAACTTTTTTTGTGAATTTTTCCCTCCCCATTTCTAGTATTTATCTCTTAACCTCTACATAGCTCCCTCATTTTTTCTTTTTTTATTTCTTTTTTTCTGATAGAAGAGCAACTTAGTTCTATCCTAACTTCTGTACTGGGATCTCCTGATACCCCAACTCCCAACTTTAACATTGTCTTCAAGATTTCACTATGAGGGACATATAAGAGCACAGTACTGAAATTTCCTTTCTTTTTTCCCCTCTTTTATCCTTCTTTTCTTTTCTTTTTCGAGTACTGAAGATTGAACCTAGAGCTTTGTAGACACTAGGCAAATTATCTAATGTGCAATTGTGTTTTTACATTTATTTTCAAACAGCAACTGTCCAAGTTGCTCAAGCTGACTTTGAACTCACTCTGTAGCCGAACCTCCTGCCTCATCCTCCTTCCTTCACCTACAAGTATCTGGGATTGCACATCTACACCACCAGACACCTCCTGGAAATTCTTTTTTCTGTGGTGTTTAATTTTGTATTACATTATTTATTTACTCATTTTGTGTGTGTGTGTGTGTGTGTGTGTGTATGTTGTACAGGCCTATTTTTCTGTGGTTCTCAAATTTTTTGTTAATAACTTTATCTTGTGTGTGTGTGTGTGTTTACATGCTTGTGAAAGTCAGAGGACCTTCACAATACAAGGAATTTGTTCTCTCCTTCTACTCTTTGATTTCCAGATATCAAACTCAGATATCAGGCTTGGCAGCAAGTGCCTTTACCCACTGAGCCATCTTAACAGCTCTTAAAATTCTCAATATTTTTGTAGCACTTTAATATCATTTATTATCTTTAATTTTAGGGGCTCTTTGTATTAAAACTTAAAATAATTTTTTAAACAATTAATTTCTCACAAAAGCTGAATGATCATTATCCTGCTCCCGTCTTCTTCCATGAACAATCTTTGTTCTAGCTAAATTAAGGAAATAGTGATAAAGGAAAACTGTCTAATTACCTATTCTTATTGAGCCTATTTTCTATATGAGAGGAAAAGCAGTATTAAATATATATTATATAAAATATTATCAACTGATGAAGAAAAAGCCAGAGTAAAGGCTTTATAATGTATATGCACACATGATGTACTACATAAACACATATATATTTATTTATGCTAACATAAATATTAAAAGGTTTTTGTTACCATAATTAGATTTGAAGTATCTGACATACCAAGAGCTGGGATCCCAATTTGTCATTAGATATTCTCAGAACACTCAGAGGTCTCAGCCTGCTGCTAAGCAACAGATACCAGGATGCTTGATGTCCTGCCATCCAGAGCATACACCTTCCATTGACAGCATACTGATTTGGTGAGCCTGTGTTATTATCATCAGACCTGAGTCAGAATGGAGTAGAAA
The DNA here is from genome assembly GCA_001675575.1 of Neotoma lepida. Taxonomy (NCBI): domain Eukaryota; kingdom Metazoa; phylum Chordata; class Mammalia; order Rodentia; family Cricetidae; genus Neotoma; species Neotoma lepida. The sequence goes on from LZPO01097418.1 coordinate 74,528, forward strand.
TATGAACTGTCGAGTGAAGAGATGAGTATCTGGCTGTTCCCCTCTTGCTTTATTACATTGTTATGAGATAAGCAATATGATGTGAGCAAAACATCCAACCTGTCCATTCTTCCCCAAAATGTATCTAGATGATGAATATTGCTTCGTATGCCCACTGTCTATCTTTAACTATAATCTTAGAAAACAAAAGACCCAAACTAGCAACTATGTAAAAAATATATATACTTGTCAGCAAATTTCAGTGGGCTTACTAAGTAAAATTTATGTTTCCGAAATGAAATCTTGCATATGGGCCAGATGTCCAAACTCTATTAGCATTTGTATTTATTTCAACCTTCAACCTACTCATCTTCCCTTAGATCCAGTAAGTTATTTTTAACTTTGGGGTAGATAGTGTCTGAAAATCCAAAGGATTTGTCTGATGCAAGAATATTTTTTAAATAGAAACTTAATACCTAACTTGCACAACAAAAATGGAGGCAGTGGGGTTTAAAGTCACCAAAGAAGGGCTTTGGTTCATTCACATTTGCCTAACACCTACTTTAGAATCCAGCACAGAATTTGTTCAATGAACACTGGATGGAAAATTTAAGGAATCATCTTCCTTTTTTATTGCCATGACAGTGTCCAGCCATTGTCACAAGCAATTCCCATGAGTCCTCACAGGCCATGCTCACCAAATCCACCAGGAAGCTACCATTTTTCTTTTTTGTAGATAAGCAAACTGAGTCGTGGCAAGTTAAAACATACTAAAGAAATGATTGAGCTAGAGGGGGAAATTGAGACATATGACAACACCTATGCTCTTCACCTTGATGTGAGAGTCCCTTTAAGTGACAGAACCTTTATTGTGCTTTCTTCTGTTTCTCTCTTCTTAACTCCCTCACATGATCACAGTCTTGTGAGACAGGAAAGATGTTGATATGGCCATGCAGTCATCCATTAAATGAGAAGTATCAGTACCCAGAATAAAATTTTACAGATTACATTAGATAGTGAAAATATCTAACATGTTTGAAAATTTTCCACATACGAAATAGGAGCAATAAGCCCTCAGACACAGATGTATGTGTGTGTATATATATATATATATATATATATATATATAAAGCAACTTGTCTTGAAGGAATCTAAACAGACCTCTTAAGGACGGGCTAGGTAGGACCTTGAAGGGCACGTGATCCAATCCTTTCAGGTTAGAGGTATGTGATAGGTGAGAAACAAACTGAATTTCGGAACAGTGACAAAGCCTGGAACAGAGCCCAACACCTGGCTCCCAGCCCATTCCTCCCCCAGATCCTNCTGCCTCCTTACAAGATTACAATCATTATATAAATGATGCAGGACAACAAGAAACAACTACTCAGAGGAAAATTTAGACCGGTGTTCAGGAGGATAATACAGGCTTCTGTAACCCAGTCCTTTTGGACCATATACCTGACTCAAAGGCAAAGTTGGCACAGATTGGTGCTNAATGGCGGGACTTCTGGCCATGGAAACAGTAAAACTCCAAACAAGTTAAATATGACAAGCAGAATTTCTAAGTTGGGTCTTTAGGCTGAGGCAGTTGATGCTGCCTTGAACAGAAAGGGCTCAGTAGTGATGGAGTAGGGCCATAGCCTGCTGCTCATTGAATAGAATAGACAGAGGTCAGGTATTATCGATTTTACTGGGGTGGGAATCAGTCTGGCCCTTGGCCAATCATCATCCACATAAAGGTTTTTAACGTCCACAAAGATGCTTTTTCTTCTTGGCTTGCAGGCTATCAGGAAGATGACTTAACCCAGAAACTGTTGGGTCTCTTATCATTTTGCACAAATGTCTTGGCTTCATGGATGGGTCTGGATAAGGTTACAGATGCTTAAGCTGCCAAGAAAGCACAAGGGTTGTGTAGGAGGAACAGATGCCAGCTCCAACAAGTAATTAGCTAAACTGATTAAAGACTTGAATAAAACATTTGCAAATGACATGCATGAAAAGTCTGCATGAACCCTGAGAGGAATGCATGGATCGCCTTGGGAAGGGGAAATAGATATCTCCGTGAGTAAACAGGGGTGGGGGGCAAATGAGGGGAGGGGNTGGGGGATGAGAACATGAGGGAATGAGATGGTCGAACTGGGGGAAGGATGGAGTGGAAGAGCAATGAAAGAGATATCTTGATAGAGGGAGACATCATGGGGATAGGGAGAAATCTAGTGCTATTCCCAGGAATCCACAAGGATGACCCTAGCTTAGATTACTAGCAATAGTGGAGAGGGTGCCTGAACTGGACTACCCTAGTAATCAGATTGGTGANTACCCTAAATGTCATCATAGAGCCTTCATCCAGTAACTGATGGAAGCAGATGCAGGGATCCACAGCCAAGCACCAGGCCAAGCTCTGGGAGTCCAGTCAAAGAGAGGAAAGAGGGATTCTATGAGCAAGAGGGGAGGGAGGCTCAAGATCATGATAGGGAAACCTACAGAGACAACTGAACCAAGTTCATAGGAAGTCACGAACTTTAGACCGACAGCTGTGGAACTTGCATGGGACCAGACTACGCCCTCTGCATACGGGAGACAGTTGTGTAGCTGGGTCTGTTTGAGGGGCCCCTGGCAGTGTGATCAGAATCTATCCCTGGTGCATGAGCTGGCTTTCTGGATCCCATTACCTATGGTGGGATGCATTGTTCAGCCTAGATGCAGGGGGAAGGGGCTTGGTCCTGCCTCAACTAAATGTACCAGGCTTTGCTGACTCCCCATGGGAGCCCTTACCCTTTTGGGGAAAGGGATGGGGGGGATAGTAGGAGGTGGGGGGTGGAAGGCTGGAGGGGAGTGGGAGATCTGTGGTTGGTATGTAAAAATGAATAAAAAAAATTCTTAAATTAAAAAAAAAAAGAAAAGAAAATATCCACTTCTGCTGTATCTGGGAAGTTTTTGTGTTTTTGTTGTTTTTGTTTTGTTTTGTTTTCACTCAGTTTCAGTGTTTCAGGTCTGATATTAAAGTCTTTGATCAAAAATAAAAAGTATGCATGAAAAGCTAAGTAGAATCTGACTGAGGGGTTAAAACAGCAACAAGGACAGAGTCAACCATGCAGACAGACATGACAAGCTTTACAGTTACCCCTTAGATACGACAGACTCCAACGAAGAATCAATGTANTTAGCAAAAGTGGTCTTCAAGTTTCTACAAAAACAGTCAAGGCAGATGTTACCATAACCCTTGTGTCAGGTGTGTTATCTATGGTGAAGCCCGGGAAAACTACAAATGTAGTGATTTTTAAGTTAGCTAAAACCAAGTAAAGCAAGAGGACCTTGGATTTTGGTAGGTTGTTTTTGTTGTTGTGGGCCTATTTTATTTATGCTTGTTTGGTGTTTTGTTAGGACAGGAGGGAAACAGAGATAAAGATAGATAGAGGAGAGAGAGACAGAGACAGATACTAACAGAGAGACAGAGAGACAGACAAAGACAGAGAAAGAGAGACAGAGACAGAGTAGTTACGAAGGGCTCTGATTCTGCTCTAGAAGATCATCTCACATTTGAGTTGATTCTAGGGCCTTCCAAGGGCGTTTTATGGTATGAGGGTTTTTCCTTGGTAACAGTTCCCCCTTGTCTTCACTACTTATAACCATCTTGAGTCTCACTAGTTTTAGCGTGGCCTAATCGTAGGGGGTCCATTAAGACAGACTGCAAACTTGCTGGCCTGAGGCCTAATCTGGTGTTCCAAAACAAAGCTGTTGAAGGAGTACAAGGATGTGGGCAGCCGAACACATACATTGGACTTTTAACAGGTATCAGGTTAAGGGCCAGGAGTTTATTTACCTTCTCTCTCCTCTTGGCAGTGGTCTCTATCACTCTAAAAATGACTAAGGACAGTCTTGTCTTTAGAAGAAGAGAGAAAAGAAAACTGAGCACAGATTAACAGAGAAACTGGACACTCTCTTCCTTCTTGGGGTTTTTCTGTGAGTATGCTCTCACACAGACACACAGGGCAGTCAGACAGCCATGCACTTAAGAGACTGACGCAGAGAGATGAAGTGGGGATATGCAATAAGACTTTTGGCAGATGAACCCTCACCTCACAAGAACAGCAAACTGGGAGTGTTTTTTTTAAAATGGTAAGAGGCCAGAGGATGCCATCCAATTTTTCCATTTCCTTAACTACTTTGTTTAAATTATTTCCCCCAAATTTATTTTACCATTCGTGCAATTAGCTGATACTGAGCAAAGACAGTAGTAAGAGCCTGTTGATTTTCCTGGAGCTTTTACTAGGAACCAGCAGACTTTCAAATGGAAATNTACAAACACTGCACAAACTCCTATGAGATGGTTAAACTGTGTTCTAGGAGCTAGAGCTTAGACAGTAGCCACCAAGTTAAACTATCTTGGCCCTGCAGAACTTACCTGTGGGAGGTGTGAGAAGAAAAGAATGAACAAGATAAATTTAAAATATAGATCATATTAAATGGAGGGCAACTGCAAAGAACACTTAAGTGTGCATGTATACAGAGGAAACAAGGTGAGATTGTATCTACATGTACCAGGACACAACTGTCAATCACACTTACAGAACCCAAGGCTGGCTCCCAAGGGAAATTCACAGCCTGTCCTCTCTCCACATGGACTTTGGCACCCCATTATTGATTGCTGCTTCTGCTTGCAGCAACATATATTCATTTTCTTCGGTTTCTGTAGGTCAGAAATTGGGGTACAGCTTAGCTGGGTCCTCTGTTTAGGGTCTCATAAGGCAACAACTAAGTGTCAGGGATGCATGATTACCTAGCAGCTCACCTGGGGGGAGACTATATCCAAGGCTCACAAAGGCTATTAGCAGATTCATTTTCCCTGACCCAAAGGACCCAGGCTTTTGCTTTCTTGGTTAAATCCTAGAAAAACTGTCAGTTTCCAGAAGCTACCCCACAGTTCCTTGGCAGGTAAATTTCTACAGTATAGCTGCTTGCTTATCTGCGCACAAGAAGGATCTCCAGTCTGTGAAGCTGGACCCTTATGAAGTAAGGTAAACAAGGGAGCTGCATCTCAGCATGGCTGTCACATTTGTTTTATTGGTTGGGAGGAAGCTGTCTTGCTTGTCTTGGTTGTCTATGCTGTACAGGATGGGATGTGTGTGAATAAAAGTCAAGCGAGAAATCACTAGGACTCAGCAAGATTCTGTCGGCTACAAGCTGCTGTGGAATAATCCTCTTGTACACTGTAAAGATTTGTCACTCGAATTGGTTTAATAAAATGCTAATTGGCCAGTAGCCAGGCAGGAAATATAGACCGGGTGACCAAACTAAGGATGATGGGAAGGAGAAGGGCGGAGTCAGGGGAGTTGAGAGAGACACTAGCCAGCCACCACACAAGCAGGACATGTAAAAAAATGAAGTAACAAGCCCTGAGCCATGTGGCAAAGCATAGATAGAAATATGGGTTAATTTAAGTGTAAGAGTTAGCTAGTAACAAGCCTGAGCTACTGGCTGAGCATTTATAATTCATAGTCAGCCTCTGAGTCGGTTATTTAGGACCAGGCAGTCAGGACAGGAAATGTCAATTTACAACAAGCACTGGCTGGAGCTCTATCCACATGCAATGTAGACTAGTTCCATGTAGTACTCTGATCCTCAGGCAAGCTTTATTTGTTAGATCACAAACAAAATATCACCACAGTTCCAGACTGTTGAATTTGCATCAATGGCTCATACCCAGAGTTTCTGACTTAGTTGGCCCAAAGTAGGAACATCAAGTTTGCATTTCTAACAAGTTTCCTGGTGAAGTATCCCATGATACTGACCAAGGGAATAAACTTTGAGAACTAGTTCCTAAATTGCATGTTCAGTCTACTCCTTCTAGCAACCCCAAATTAGCCAACTCTTCATCTCCTCTCAAACCTACGAATGGGCCCTTCAGCAACAGGCTCTGCCTATAGGAAGCTCATGTAAATATAGCAACACAGCAGAGCTGTTTAACCAGGACACTCTGGACTCTTGGGAANCCAGGGCATGATCTAGAAGAAAGCACATAGGCTCAAGGTCAACAAATGAAGTTCTCACTTTAAACAAAGGCTCACCCAGAAGTAGATTGTTGTAGAATATTAGTTAAAGATGTGTTACATTTGTTTATTCTGTGGAATATTTGTTGAATGATGAAAAGATGTGTTGCATTCATTTATGTTGTATTTGTGTAACTCTGTGAAGCTGTGTTACTTTGCCTGTCTAAAACACCTGATTGAGCTAATAAAGAGCTGAACAGCCAACAGCAAGGCAGGAGAAACGATATATGGGGCTGGCAGGCAGAGAGAATAAACAGGAGGAGAAATTTGGGAAGAAAAGATCAAGGGACAAGAAAAGGAGGAAAGGAAGATGCAAGGAGACAGCCACCCAGCTACACAGCCAGGCACAGAGTAAGAAGTAAAGAAAGGTTTACAGAAATACAGAAAGGTAAAAGCCCAGAGGCAAAAGACTGACAGAATAAGTTAAGGAAAGCTGGCAAAAAACAAGCCAAGCTAAGGCCAGGCATTCGTAAGAAAGAATAAGACGCGTTGTAATTTAGTTGGAAGCTAGTTGGTAGGCCACCAAAGAGTAAGAGCCAAAAGGGAGAAAAAAAATATGGTAGATGGACATAGAGATAACAAAAAAGGTTCAGGGAAGGAGTTAGGAATTCTGAAAGGCCNTATTTTACCTTACTTGCAAATTGAAAAATGAGCAGTCTAGCTTCATAGATGCTGACAAAAGCAACACAACTTCTTGGTTGGCTAAAGGCAAAAGACAGTTTACTACACCTAGCAATAGCAATTGTCAGAATAGCACCACTGGACTAGTTTCCTGAGCCCTGATTCCAAAGGCTGATATAACCAACCGAGGAAGGCCAGGTCTGTCTGTTTATACGGTGGTGTGTGTTGCAGGAGAGTAACACAGAAACAGGAGGCCATGATTTATATAGGAGCTGCAAATATGTTCCATGTCTGCCAACAGAAAATAACTATGCCCATATGGAATGTGGTTTCTGTGCTTGAAAACCTGTCCAGATGCTGAAAATCAAAGGAGTGAAGTGATAATAGTCAACTATAATATGGCTGAGAGGTAACGTGTGGAAAAGGAAGGGGGCACTAATTCTTTTTTTTTTAATCAAATAGAAACAAAATTTATAATTTACATGACAGCATTATGGAATANTTAATTTCCTTAACCTTGTAAGCTAGACAAAAGGAACAGACAAATTCTGAGAACAGAGAGCTCNGTAAAGGAGGACACAGAACCCTATCTGAGAAGATAAAAGATGTTTGGTCCTGGGCTTCAGAGCTTCCTCTGAGGGAAGAGGGCGATACAGGGCTATGATAGTCCAGAGTCAACAGAACAGGGGCACTGAGCTGAGTCTANCTGAGGTCAGACATNTATGATACAGTTGCATATTTTCACGTTATCAATTCCTCGGTTGCTGCAATCAAGTAGATTTAATGGTGAGTACATAAAACATGGGACTAAGCCAGGTATGAATGGGTTTTTTACTGTTTCTCCTACTAGAAAAGGTCATCAAAATCTCTATTTACATTTAACTGTGAGATTTTGGACAGCAAGATATAAAACTGTCGTCCTTGATAAAATGAATANTTTTGCCCANATCTCTTAAGGAAGGAAATAAGCAACTCAATAAATAAGTGAACTCAAAAAACCATGACTCTAATTCCCCCTAACCCTTGAATCTCTTCCAGTTATTTGAAACAAGCCGTGTAGGTAACATGCACATCCTAGAACCTCCTGGAATCCTTCAGCAGTTAAAGAAGAATAACAAGGGACAAGAACTATATCTTCCTGCTAGCCTGCCCTGTGAAGTAAGGGAAATTATCTTTCCCTGATGTCATTATGTAGAAATGAATCCATTTTGGAAACTGAAATCTTGGGAAATATACACAGTGCTTTTTTTTTTCCTCACTCATCATTGCTGTTCTCATTTCATTCGTGTGTAGAGAAGACACTAATGGAAAAAACACAAATACCCAACATCCAGACTTGAAAATAGAGATATCTGCAGGGCTCCCTCCCACTCCCCTCATCCCAAATTTTCCTTTTCTTTCAAATGAATAGATTCTGCATTCTCGATCCCCTTGAACAGGATGCTCTTGCTAACAATCCACAAAAGAAATTTCTAACTGAAAGAAGAAAACCCTGTTTTGCAATTTCGCAGGAGTTGAAGAAGATCCCACATTTTAAATCAATGTCAGAGAAAATGCAATTTTCTCTAGGATATAAATAACCACCAGCAACTTTGGAGACAAGGTCTAACAGACACGCATTTTCAGTATGCTGCATTTTCTGGTTACAATAAAGTACCAGTTTTGTCTTTTGCTAAAAGAAGCAATTTGTTGATGACCAAGGGTATTGTGGACTTGTGGTTTTATTCTGGGAATTTCCCNTCTTATATATCAAAGCACAATAGTTATACACAAAACACACTAAGAGAAACTCTTTAAAATGTCTCATTATTTAAGGACAGAAAAANTTCCTTTTTGCCTGAGTTTTATTCAAATATATCAAAATGTTTTGTTGCCTTCCCCAGTATATCAATAACAATTCTTAATTAGATGCATATATTTTAAATAAATTATATTTTATTTTTATAGACATTTGATGGAATGCAGCATGAGATGACATGTTTGAAAATCTACATTTTACAGTCATCTTTCATGGGTTCTTAATTGCATCATAACGCAGTAAGCTTAATAAGTGGCTTCCAAGAGTCATTGGGAGAATTCCAGAACAGCAGTAATGGCGANCATCTGCTTACATTGAGAACAAGCCAAGTGGGTGACTGAGGCAGACACCTCTTTCTTCACTTGACACTTTAGACTAGTGGTTCTCAGTCTTCCTAATGCTGTGGCCCTTTAATACANTTCCTCATGTTGTGGTGACCTCCAACCATAAAATTATTTTCGTTGCTACTTCATAACTGGAATTTTGCTACTGTNATGAATCATAATGTAAATATCTGATACACAGGATGGTGTTAGGTGACCCCTGTGAATTCAATCCCCAAAGGGCTGAGACCCAGATTGAGAAACACCACTTTAGACCATGGTCACAAACATTGCTAGTAGCTTGTGTGGCAAATCCTGTTTTTGTTTTTGTTTTTTTTTCCTCACAGTTCCATTAGGTACTCTCTTAAAGTAAGTATTTGCTAATATGCACTGGAGAGAATTAAATGAATAAAATGTTTTTCATCTAAACAGTTACAATATTCACGAGGCAAAACAAAATCTCAAAGGGGGATAGTTTTTACAATTAGTCCTCTTTAGTTAGTGTGGTAAGAATACAGATCTTATTTTTCAGAAATAAACACAAAGATCCCATAACTTTTAGTTTCTTTTTANAGTATTGAGAGTGANGATCTGGGGATGGCTTCGTGGGTAAAGTACCTGCTATTCAAGTAGAGAGACCTGGATTTAGGNCCTGAGCATCCANGTGAANTGTCAACCATCTGTAACCCCAGTGATGGAAGGCAGCCATCCTAGNGGCTTGGTGGACAGCCAGTCCAGACTAAATGGTGAGAGCCCCTAGCTTTGAAAATACAATGATGAGTGAGAGAGAAAGACTGCTGGGCCACACACACACATGCAAACACTCATTCATACACACACACACACACACACACATATACAACACGCACACAGAAACATAAAATCCAAAAATACTATTATCAATAGATATGGGCAAACAAATGGAACATTTAAACTACTTAAACTGACTATTCCTTAATCTAGTGATAAAACTCTGTACTATTTCTGTGAAGCCCATGTTCGGTGATTGAACAGAATGCTTCCTCATGTGAACAAACCCAGCTAACTGAGTCTAACCACAATCAGAACATAATGATACAGATGCTGTGGGCAGTTGGATCGACTACAGGAAGCTCCTAACCCCAGCCCCCAAACTTCTCAAAGGTCTNAGAGATACCAAATCATCTTCAATTTCCATGACCTCGACCCTACCCACGTACAGAATGAATAGGGCAATTAACTTCTGCCCTTCAAAAGCTGCTCAGAGTGTACAGAATATAAAGTGAGTTCATTATTTGCAACTCGGTGCACTGATTGCTATGCATGGCAGCATGAGGGGTTGGTACACAGAGTAACTAACACCTCAGGTATGGAGTCGAACTGATTTCAAATCCAGGCTCTGACACTTTTTTTAAGTTAAATTTTAAAATATTTTGAGAATTTCATACATCTAAATTATCTCTACCCCCCCCTCCAACTCCTTCCATGTCTGCCCTTGACACTCTCTCAAAATTTGGATCTTTTCTTCTTTAATTTTATATATATATATATGCATACACACACACACATATATATACATATACATATATATATATATGTATGTATATATACCCTATCTGGGAGCTCATCTCTGGAGAACACTCGACTTTCTCAACAGCCATTGATTTCCTGTAGCTCTTCATCTAAGGGGAGGACCCTGTGAAATTTCCTCATCTACACTGGCATACTCCAACATTTCTAAGTTTCCTGAGATGAGGAAAGTTGGGTGACCATCCTGCAATTCTGTATCCTTACCTGGACAATGAAAACAGTATTACCTTCCTTGTAAGTTTGATGTAATTTTCAATGTGCACAGTGTGGACCTGGGCATAACAAGTCTAAAATATTATTATCAACTTCGGTGTGAATTAGTTCTAACTAGTTGTCTGACAATCCTGCTGGGGTGGAAATAAGTCATCTTTCAGCTCTATGAACTATGACTCATAGTGATGGATTCTTAACTCTGCTACCTCTCAAGGCCTCATCCTTTGGGGTGTGGTTGAGTCCACCCTGAGAGACAGTAGAGTACCCTGGGGAAGCAGGTATTTCCAATTCAGCAGAACTGGAATTGAAGTTTGTCTTTCTCACTTCAGTTTTCCTGTCTGCAAAGGAGTTAAAAGTAAAGACACCTACCTTACGGTGTCACTACACATTTCAATAAAACAATAAATGTGCAGGTCTTCCAATGGGCTGAGAGAGGCAACCACAAATATTCCTGACGTGCTTACCATGTACAGGGCACCATTTCAACTACCTTGAATAAATTAACTCACTGAAGCTTTACTATGACCCTAGTACATTAGAGCTATTATCTTCAGTNCACATAATGAAGAAGCCGAGGCCCAGAGAAACTAGGACCTCACCAGAATCAGTTGAATTTTAAGGTAAGGTTGACAATGTTAAAATTGAGACAGGGCTTCTTGATTCCAGGGTCTTAACTACAGATGCCCCAATGTCTACTGGAACCANGTGCTTGTCAAATATTTGTTATTATTATGACAATGAATACATATTTGCTGGAATATTTATTTAACCAAATCAATATTTTCTGAAATGTTTATTAGTTGTTATATAGTGTTAGAGAGAGTAATTCAACATGGGCTCCAACTGAGCACAACATCTCTAATATTATGTTCTGATTTGAGATCTGTTTGAATTGCAACAAGAATATATAATATGACTGAATATATACACGAGATGTTTTAGCAGGTGAAGACACTTGGCCACCAAGCCTGATGTATTGGCTGGTTTTGTGTGTCAACTTGACACGTTAGAGTCATCAGAGGAAGGAGCCTCAGCTGAGGAAATACCTCGATAAGATCCGACTGTAAGGCATTTTCTCAATTAGTGATCAATGGGGGAGAACCAAGCCCATGGTGGGTGGTGCCATCCCTGGGCTATCCGTCCTGGGTTCTATAAAAAGGTGGGCTGAGCAAGCCAGGGCAAGCAAGCCAGTAAGTAGCACCCCTCCCGGGCCTCTGCATCAGCTCCTGCCTCTGAGATCCAGCCTTGTTTGAGTTCCTGTCCTGACTTCCTTCAGTGATGAACAGAACTCCTGAAGTGTAAGCCCAATAAACCCTTTCCTCCCCAAGTTGCTTTTGAGTCATGGTGTTTCATCACAGCAACAGAAACCCTAACTAAGACACTTGATGCACGGAGTTTGATCTCCAGAATCCACATGACAGGGGGACAAATTCCCACAGATTGTCTCCTGACCTCCACAAGAATACTGTAGCATATGTGCACCACCCTCAGCAAACACATACACACATACATACATACATATCTTAATTTTTACAAACTTTTAATCCATTGTTCTAAGCTTATGATTATATTGCTTGAAATGAAATGGAATAAAATTTTTGAATAAAATGTAAATTTTCTCCTAATGTAATCTAATCGTATAGGAGTCTGTTGCCATTTGAAGGAAGAATATTATTTCGTAACAAAATGGCTTATTTTGTTTATGAAGCAAGTCCTCATTCTTGGGGAGACTAGCTAGATGGCTAGCAGATAAAGAAAGGAGCATGTCACCAAGCCTGATGACCTGAGTTCAATCCCTGGGAACCCTGTGGTCGAAGGAGTGAAAATTGTCCTCTGACCACCCCATGTATGCACAGCATATGCGCTCACACACACATAAAGTAAATGAATTATAAAAAAGAGTTCACTTTCCTCACTTTCCGTAGAGTAAAAACTACACAATTGGGTACATTTCACAGGTCATCATTCCTGGCCTCATTTTCTGTTCAGTCCTTCCTTATTTCCTCCCATTCATTTCTAAATTGCATTGGCTTGTGTTTTATTTGTATATCCATATAAACTGTTGTTGTAAGTCCTTTCTGGAAGAAGCAACTCCAGGAAAGTATGTCAGTCAATATGACACTGTCATTTTAACAGGATCTGCAAACAGGTAGGAAGAACCCAGCGTTAATGACTTCGTGTCATTTATAGGCCTTTAGGAATTCTCCTAAGTTAAGTGTCTGATAAAAAATGGGACTTCCCAACCGGTGGTGGTGGCGCACGCCTTTAATCCCAGCACTCAAGAGGCAGAGGCAGGCGGATCTCTGTGAGTTCCAGAAATGGGACTTCCCACAGTAGGCTGAATAATGGTCCCAGATCCTGAACTCTGGAACTTTTGAATATTAAATATTAATTTATATGAAAAAATTATCATTACAGATGTCATTAACTTGAGATTCTTGAGTTGTGCAATTTAGCCAGATTTAGCCAGGTGAGCCCTTAACACAATCACATGTTTTTATCACAGGCAGGCAGAGAGTCACCATAGTCAGAATCGGGGAGGCTCTGTGACCTCAGAAGCAGAGACGCAATAAAACGTGAAGATACAGTTGAAAGGGATCAGGAACTTTCATTTTAAATGGCTGCCGCATGGTTCAGGAGCATACTAATTCCTAACCAAATTGCCTTTCTCCAGGTGTTTCTCATCACCATGGGGTTATGCCCCAATACAGACATCATAAATGGAAAATGCCAGATGAGAAGAGTTTGAAGGCTTTTCAACTATTAAACTCAGCAAAACATGCTCACTGTAGAGTGTGTGTCAGCTGTTTCCTATGTCAAGAGGTTGACTGGAAATTGAAGCTGGCTGCCANGGTCTAGTATCAGAATACTGTGGTCCAGTTAGCACTCTTTGCTGTGACAAAATACTTTGAGGAAGCAACTTGTGGCTTGAAAAAAATTATTTAGGTTCATGGTTTCAGCACCTTTCGTGCATGGCCAGCTTGCTCTATTGCTGTTGGGTTGTGATGGGGCAGAATGTCACGGCAGAGAACACCTGTGGAACACAGTTGCCTGCCTCATTGCAAGCAGGAAGCAGAGTAGGATTCCATTCAACAGAAAAGTCTCAGAGATCCACTTCCTTATCCCGGTCCAACTTCCCACTAACTTCCAATCCTGCCATCCNATGATGAACCCANCAACAGATTAACACACTGANTNGGCTCCAGTCTTCATGACTGAACCACCTCTCAATGACTGCAAACGCCATAGAGAAATCAAGCCTTCAACACACAAGACTGCAGGGAGAGAATTCATACGAAAACCATAATAAATGCTNTTCTGAATCACAAGTCTGAGATCAAACTTTGAACTTTGAGACAGTACTGAATGCCCATCTCTTGCACACCAATGTAAAGGTGAAATACCTTCCATGGAACCATGCTGTGTCAGAGACTGCATACAGCTCTCTGCAGGCAAACTTCTCCAGGGCCAGTGAAGAGCAGAAGCAGTGCTGGNCTCCTGTGGGTTCCCCACCTCCCTCCTATTGCCCATTCCTAATGCCCCTGATCCCGTCCTGACAATTCCTTAGTGTGTCTTCTTGTTTTGTGGGAAGTAATTTATTCTTTCACAAAGCCAATGAACATGTTTTGGAGAATTTCACTCCAAAGGAAACTTCCAAAGACCTGCCTATGCATTTCTGAGCTACATGAACGACCCATATCTATAGCACCTGTGTGCAAGAATGGGCTCTCGTCCAGATGCCGGTCTGATCTCATACGTATTTGCTTTCCTTTAGATTTAAGAGGCAGAAAGAGAAAAGGGAAAGAAAGATAAATCATCTCCAGGCCAGAAAATTCTAAAACAAACCACAGGTAGAAGCTTACACCTCAGAAATCACAGGGCTACTTTAGAATCAAAGAGCAAACACCCATTTAGTGTTCAACCCAGTTCCNTTCAGCCATGAGGGCAGAGGGGAGAGTGTCATAGGGCAGCTGAAGAGGCAGTTCAGACTTAGGCTTTATCTTTCCTTTAGAAGTCCAGGGTTTCAGTGGGATGAGCACTCACAACACCAACTTTGCCACTCCTTCCCTGTTTATCCATAAACAAGGAATCTAGCTTCTGTCCCATCTCCTCTGCAAAATGAGGATGACAACTCTACCTACCTCCTCANGTACTNTGCACATGGTGTGTGAGGCAATACATAGAAAACATTGAGAATCAAGACAGAGACAAAATAAACAGCCTAAGCTATTTTGACTATTGACAACTAGGCCTAAAGTCTATGCTCTCATTGTACTACATGGTCCACTTTCCTGTCATTAATATGTGCTGATTTACATTTTATTTTGTGAAGTAAGTGCCAGGCTAATATACATCACATCCTCTATTGTAAGTTNCATGAAGGTGAAATCAATTCTGGTTTTCTTCTTCCCAATACTGTGTTCGGAAAAAGAAAGCACTGAAATATTTGCTCACAGATAAAGCAAGCTAGTAACATCAGTAGTTCTTAGTCTACAGTCTCAGATGTATATAATTCTTTCCCTACCTTATTGAATAATAGAATTGCTTGAATAGCTTTCAAATACACTCATGTTTAGGCCCCAAGGATTCCAAAGTGACTGATATGGGATCAGCCCAGTCCACTCGGCCCCATATTCCTGGGCTCTTCAAACTTGGATGCAGTCAAGTGCAGATAAATAATACTTAAAAAAACTATCTGAATATGTACAGACTTTTTGCTATNGTATATAATTATATATATATTTATATATATGGATATATATATGAGATAGTTATTTTCATGACATTTGGTTGAATCAGTTTTATAAATGATATGGAGACAATTGAAAGTATACAGGAGATGTATAAGAGGTCTTATGCAGATATACAACAGATTTGAGAGTCCTTGGGTTTTGATATGTGTTTTTAATTGTGTGTGTGTGTGTGTGTGTGTGTGTGTGTATTATCCACAGAGACCAGAAGAGGGCACCTGATTCCTCTGGAGCTGGAGTTACAGGCAGTTGTGAGCCTCTGATGCAGGTGTAGATGTAGGACCAAACTTAGGTCCTCTGCAAGAGCAGTAGAGGCTCTTAACCACTGAGCCATCTCTCCAGCACAGATTTGGGTGTCTTCAGGAGGGCGGGCTCTGGACCCAATTTTCCATCAATACTTAATGATGAATAGATTATGCATTCTGATCTGAAAGTCAGGTTGGAAAGCTCCAATGTTGTCAGTGTTTGCTTTAGTTCAGACACAAAGGCATCCACTGGGACCTCTGCTTGTGCATTTGACCAACAACCAAGACTCTCTGCTTGCCGGAAGTCAACAGGAACCTTCTATAAGGCCCATATGTAAGTTTTTGTTTCATGCAAGTTTCCTCAAAGAACTCAGTTCTGTCAGTTTAACCTCAACACCAGATCATCTTCAGTACTAAGCAGTTCCCTCATTCTCCACAGATGCCCTCTCATCCCGCCTCATGACTGATCACGTGGCCTGCCTCAAGGAAGAATCTTCTTAGTCCAGAAGTATTTTGACAGAATCCCTCTCGCTGCTTCCTGATGCTTCCCTGGGTAATTCTGCATCCACTGACCCCATATTGCCCACTGGCTATATATATCCACACTTGCTCATGCTTTTGGAGGTTGAGCCCAAACTTTGCAGTGNGCCTTACAATTTCCCTACGGTGTCCCGGACTAGCTTCCTTAACCGTTATTGAACAACGTCTTCCACCTCCAGTTGCACTCTTCTTCCCCATTAAGATAATGGAGGGCGAGGTATTGGAAGCTGCAGCTTCCTGGCAGGACCTTGGCTGATGGAACCAATGAGGAATATGGTTCATGCTGTTCAAACTATTGTGATCCTGGCAGCAAACCGGTTCAATGAATCTAGACCTAAACACTGCCAAACTACACTCAGAGACGCTTTTGCCCCTAGAGCACAAGTGTATGAGGTCATGAACCCCCTTACTTTTTTTTTTTAAAGCTTTGATGTATTTAAAAGGCACAGAATTACTTAGTGTGAAGAAAGGTGGTCCTGATGGCATTAATGCAACCCATTCTCTCTGCATGATGCTTCCAAAGTGGACTCCTGGGCGCTTTCTTCCTCCCTGTCCCTCGCTCCACATCTGACCACCTCTGATCCTTTACTCTTATTCTTAAACGATCCTCTAGAGTTCTCTGGACTCCTCCAGCAGACACCCGGAGNACACAGAGCAAGAAGCCAGCCCTTTAATTAAGCCTGGCGCCCGGTGCCGCTGGGGCGGTACAGACCTATTCCCTGATCGCGGAAATCCACGATACGGTTATCAATCTGGAGGTCAGTGGGGGCTTGTGAATCTCTCTTGCCTTTGAAGGCCAATCCTCCTGCCTCAGCCTTTGCATAGTAGAGACACAGAGTCTCCACAGAGCCACCACCTTGCCGCGCGTCCGCGTCACCCCTGCCCGCACTTGTGAACCGAAGGACGCGAGCCCACGGCGGGAGTCCCGAGGAACCCGCTCCCCCAGGGAGACCAGTGCAACGATCCCGAGCCTGCACAACAGGTCCTTTGGGCACCCTCCACGGTGAGGAAGTGGGGGCGACTGACTGCGGAGTGGTGCAGACAGAGACGCAATCCCTGCAGGAGGGTTACTCCGTTTCCGGATCCCCGGCCCCTTCCCCGGCCCCTTCTCTGGTCCCCAGCCTCACCGCAAATTCCGAGTTAGGATAGGGATGCAAGCGTGATCCCGAAGGCGCGCGTAGGCGCGGAGTTCTGTACGCGTAGGATGTCCCTGTCGGTCCAGGAGTAAAGTTAGCTAATGCAGGGAAAGAGTCTCTCTGTGCATCTCAGGACCAGACCTCGGGGGCGACAGGCGATCACCCACCTTGTGCCTGCGCCTCCATGGTAGCCGATGTGGAGCTGGGAGCCGCGGGGGGGACACGCGGACGCCTCGTAGAGCAGATGGCAGCGGTGCCCGAGCTCGGAAGACAGTTAGCCCCGCCGCTCTCGTGCCCTCTCCAGGCGCGCGTGTCGCGAGCCCTGCGTGGAGGGGGCGGGGGACTGCGGGCAGCCACCACTGGCCGCTGCTGGTTACCTCCGCCCCTTCCAGTCCACCTGGTCCACTGAGCGCTGCCAAGAACGNCAGGTCGGGCGCCACCTGCCGGCCGCTCGGCGCACCCCAGC
Source organism: Neotoma lepida (assembly GCA_001675575.1). Taxonomy (NCBI): domain Eukaryota; kingdom Metazoa; phylum Chordata; class Mammalia; order Rodentia; family Cricetidae; genus Neotoma; species Neotoma lepida. The sequence goes on from LZPO01097418.1 coordinate 92,219, forward strand.
GGGCGGCTTCCCGTCCTGCTCCACAAACGAACGCCCTGGCAACCAACTTGGCCCAGTGGCGGGCAATATGAGGGACAAANGCCTTGGCCAGAGGAAGGTAGGGAGTGTAGGGTTACAATGCTGAGCCACTGGTCCTGATGGACATAGTAGTGTTAGGTTGCTGGGAGCCCTAGTGCCATATTTTTGTCAACTGACCATTACATAACTTTGTTTTATATGCCTGTTTAAAGAAACCTTGCTTAACGTTATTGGTTCATTTAACATCGAACACACAGTGCTANAACTCAGACCAAAAGACAGTTTATTAAGGTTATGTAACGTGTATACTTTCGCTGTAAAGTTGAGCACACCCTATTGCACTTAGGCTCACTCAACAACATGCTAGTGATCCAGCCTCACACGAAANTAAGAAAGAAAAGCAACAAAATGAGCTGAAATCCTAAGGCTGAGCAGTCCTGTCTGGCTTCCTGATAGTGAGGACTATAGTACTTTGAGACTTTTGTTTATGACTCCAAATAACAAAAGACGTGCCGGGGTAGCGGAGTTCGGTGTTATAAGCAAATCTGAAGTGAGAAAAAAACTGTCTCTTATACACATCTAGATGTGTATAAGAGAGGACTATAGTACTTTGAGACTTTTGTTTATGACTCCAAATAACAAAAGACGTGCCGGGGTAGCGGAGTTCGGTGTTATAAGCAAATCTGAAGTGAGAAAAAAACGTAGAAACACAGACCTAAGACACAGTAACAGTAACTACACCTTGTTATCCAGAACCTTGTAGGCTGTGCCTCTGAATTGGAGGGGGAGTCCTTTTCAGAGACGACTAAAACTTCAGTCCCGTGCTGAGGCTTGTCTGAGGATGTGATTGGAGAGCCGATAGAGAGTATGAGTTACAGCTCACACCTCACCTCTACCAGGCTACCCACCAGGAATCCTTCTGCTTTCCCAACATCTCACAAACATCCGTGAAATAAAATCTAACATTTTCTGATGCTTGATCTTGAATAGCTTGCACTTTTGTGTGAGAGAGTGTTATTTTCTTTCTTTAGTAAATTGATGAGGAAATCTGCTGAGATTGAAGGTGGTTATTGTAGTAAATCTCCCATAATTCCTGTGGAAGAGCCTCAAGCAGATTTACAGGTCCAGAAAGACAGTGAATAAGCAATCAGTAAGTCATATTTTATCCACACCCAAGTTATTGTCAAAGTACCACCTAATAAATACGAATGGAATCTTGTACTTTTCCTTGGGGGAAAAAAAAAGCATACTGATGGCTTCTTGGCATGTACACAAACAAAACATTTGTTTTTCTCACTTTCGTGTTGAAGGTCTCACAGATAAGTAATCATTTTTATGACCTTTACCCTAAAGACTGTTAGTGAAAATGANCAGGCAGGTATAAAGTGGCAACTGGGTGATTAAATCACTTTTAGAATCTACTCAGTTGTTCTGGTCTTCTTAATCCTAGAAATTAAACATTGGGTTATATATAGTTGATGCCCAGCTGTTGAAATGAGCTAAAAGTAGTTCCTGACTCTTCTGCTTAAGTCATCTACTGTCACCCGAACTCTGACTTCATTCTGACTGCTAAAACTTTAAGCTACTGCCCCTTCAACGTTTTGGTCATTATTTTTTTTATGATCATAAGACTTGGCATTCATTCTCTGTGCCAGGGATTTGGCCAGATTCCAAGGCAACAAATGAAGGACATGACTCTTTCTATCCTTTTCAAAGGGTTCATGATCTATTGAGAGGCAAGGNTAAACAGATCCTTCATGAAGCAGTCTGAGATGTTGAGGTCTGTGCAAGGCTAGTATGCCTGAGTTCACTGCTCAAGGCCTCACAAATCAGACCCTGGAGAGGAAATTTGTTTTACCTCAGCTGAGTCTTGAAGCATAACAAATTATCCAAGTAAGTTGTGCTACCTCTGTATGTGTTACCTTTATTGTCACTGTGACCCAATACCAGACAAGAAGCAACTTAAGGGAGAAGAGCTTTGTCTTGTCATAAGATGTGAGGGGACATGTTCCACAATGGCAGAGACAGAGGATGTGTATGTGGTTGTACCAGGAGAAGGGTGAGGCTATTTGCTTGCATTTCACAAGACCAGGAAGGGGTTGGGAGAGAGGGAGGAGAGTGAGTCTATCGGATGTAGCTTGGCTATAACCCACAAGGCCTGCCTTCCTCACTCTCTTCCTCCAGTCTAAGCNCCTCCCCTCAAAGACTCTGTGGTCTTGCAAATCGGCATTCCCAGCTGGAGACAGAGTTCTAACACATGAACTTCTGGAGACCATTTTACCTTCAAACCATAACACCACAAAGCTGTAGCTTAGCTGAGAGAATATGACTCAAGNCAACACGTGAGAGGCTGACAGTTCAAATCCTTCCTTCTCCTCTCCACTTATGATCATGAAGTCTCTCAGCCTCTTGACAGCTTAAGCAAACAGTCACCTCATCCCTCATGGTCCTCATCTTTTTAGTGCTACACATGGAGCGCGACACATAGGTGTGGGTCTGAGTCAATGCATTCTGGATCACTCTGAGAGGGTCCTTCTGAAGACGCAACGATGAAGCAGAAGCATCAGTGTCCAAAGGGAANGGGAAATAGCCTGAAGCATCTCTAGGCCACTGATAATGTACAGTGCTGAAAGTGTCCATGGGATGTGGGTGAGGAAGAGAAATGAGATGGAAGATTGGAAAGGACAGGCAAAATATTGTTGNTCTGACCCATAATCCTAACTAATAAATGGACAGAGAACCAGAGCTTTTGGGTGCCAGTAGATTCCCACTCTGAAAACTGCCATCTGTACAGCCTAGTGTAAGTTTCTTAACCTGTCTGCACCTGGCTTTCTGCATTTTGTGGTCTTCATTGATGGGTTTGTTCTCATTGCCCTGTTCCTTTGTCACTCACGTTTCTGAAGCACTGATTCCCAGCAACCTGAGAGGACCGAACGAGGGGTTTTGCATCGTTTCTGTACCTGGGTTCACACTCCAAATAATCTAATTAATATNTGGGAAGCGCTCTAGGTCATGTTGATGTTCTCCCAAGATTGAGAACAACTGTTAGAAATTGTCCACAGCAATGATGAAAGGAACGGATTCTCCAGTTTAAATTAAAATGCTGTCACTCACGTAAACAGACATAGAGAGAAAGAAATGCAAGAAGAAAGAGCAAAGATTTTTGNCCCTAAATGCAGAGGAGTTGGAGAGGGCAGAGGAACTAGAGGAGGCAGAGGTGAGTAAAGAAGATGCAGACATGAGCCAATCTGTGTGTCTCATCCATCTGTCCTTTGTCAACCTGTTCCAGAGAAGGAGCGGACCTGACAGTTCTATTATGACCTTTCACTCCCCCTTTTTGTCACCCTGTAATGGACAGAGTGTTTTTTATAAGTTCTGGCCCCTTCAAGCAGGATAGAAAAACAACAGGGACTGTCCCTGAGCATCACGTGGGTTGTGAAGATAGGGAGAGAGAACCAGCTGGCAAACCAATGCCATCCTGAGGTGAAAGGAAAAGTATCCGCTCAGGACCCCCAAGACCAAGTTCTCAGCACAAAGGAGATTTATTTGCCCAGAGGGACAGAGGGAAGAGAATAAGAGACAAAAACAGGAGGTNGAGTATGAGGGAGAAGGGGAAGGGAACAAAGGAGAGGGGGAAGGAATACCTGTCCCTGAATGGACAAAGGGCTTCCTCTGGATAGAGAGGAGATAGACGTGGCACGTAGGAAAATAGCGGTTTATAAAGGTGAAAGCTCGTGTTAGAATGAGGTGTTCAGTTTTAATTGGGCATGTTAATTAGGTGAGCTTCCAAGGGGGCTTCTGATTGCTGGACTTCAATACTTCAATAGCTGGACCTTGGTGGTCAGCCTCAGGAGGAGGAAGTGGCCAAATAACGGAATAGACCTTGGTGACTAACTTTAGGAATGTAATGTAACGATTTTTAGCAAGGCAGAGGGAATAGGAGAGAAGGGCAAGGCCTGCCAGAGCCATTCCCACCNTGCTTATGTTGGCCAGAGTCCCTTCATGAGGGGCCTGGTGAAAGGATGCTTACGGAGCCACAGAGTTCCTAATTGAGAGAAGAGGCTACATAAAGCGAAAGGAAATTGGTGTCTGGCTTGGACTTTTGCCTCCCATGGACTTGCTGACCTCACCTGAATAGGGCAAAAGGAACTGAGGAGAGAACACATGAGCTCCTAAAAAACGGCCATCATTGTTTTTTTTCTATCGCTACAGAACGCTACAAACCTTCCAGTTCTGGGGAGGATAGAGAATTGAAGTCCACCAGCCACACAGCTGTCTATGGAGGCCAGGGGAGATGTGTGGGTCAGGCTTGCCAGGACCGCCAAAATAGAGAACCAAGAGGTGAGGTA
>LZPO01097419.1:0-20547 GCA_001675575.1 Neotoma lepida
TCCATAGAGAGGCCCGGGGTCATAGCCTCCTCCTGGTCCTCACCCTGAAGTCACCCCCTTCTCCCTGCCATCATTTTGCCCTCTCAGTTCTTATCTGTCCAAACTTGTGATGGTATGCGCAGAACTGCCTGTATTTTTCTTCCAGAGGAATGTTGACATAGATGGTGTTTCTAGTTTAAAACATAGTCTTCTTCGTTAAACTGATTTGTTTGGTAGGAAAAGACATCCCACATGGTTATGACTAGAAGCGTTTTGTCAACAGATTGTCTTTGGGTTTTAAAGATGACATAAACCCTGGATTGACTCGCCTGTTCACTACTGCTTTGGGACTAAGATCCAGAGGTGCCAAGGCTTCATGCTAGCCAGACTTCCTCCTGGGAGGCTCCATCTCCTCCTTTTATTAAACCAGTTGCTTCCCTTAACTGTGTCTAGTCCTCCTGAAGCTTGGGGTACAAGAAGAAAACTTGCTTTGTCCAACACTTCTTAAGAGACTAATGTAACAGGTCCTGGATGCAGCATGGGAAAAGAGGCCATTAATTAGAGAAAGAGAAAGAAGGAGTACATGGGAGGGTTTGGACGGAGGAAAGAGAAGGAAGAAATGTTGGAATTATAATCTCAAAAACAAAAATGAAGAGAGAATAGGCTAGAGAGATGGCTCAGTGGTTAGGAATATTGACTGCTCTTCCAGAGGACCCAGGCTTGATTCTCAGTAGCCATGTGGCAGCTTACCACACTGTCTGCAACTACAGTTCGGAGAGATCCAATGCTGTCTTCTAACCTCTGTAGATACAAGGCATGCAAGTGTACAGACATACATGTAGATGAGACACCCATCCACATACAATAACAAAAGTACTTTTTAAAAAAAGAATAAATAATTCAATGATGCATCTGATCTCAGAAAATACAAGTGGACTTCACCAGGAGCAAATACAATGAGCCAGAGGAAGGCAAGGCTAAGCCTCCTACCTTATGATCCACCCATTTCAACCCTCAGCTACACTGACCCTTCCTGTGCTCATGGGTTGGTGCTCTCCACTCCATGCACTGAACCAAGTACACAGCCTGCCGCCTGGGAAAGGCTTTTAGGATACTAAATAACTGATTTCCTTACAGCCACCCTACAAGGTAGGCATCATTTATTTTCCTTTTACCAGAAAAAGAGCAGAGGGTGACAGGTGCCAAGAAACCTCCCAAGGCCTCAGAATGAAGAGAACCAGGGTAATGTGTTTCCCAACCCTGTGCCCTCTCTCCTCTGTAGCTAGAGGTCACCTCACCTCTCTGGACTCACTTCTCTTATCTGTAAATTCAGAGAGGCNGGCTGGATGATTCTATGATCTGTTCAAACTCTAAATGTCATAACCAGTGCCTAAGGTGGACCTTGAAACACATTTTAATCACTATGCCAGGGAGGGTTCCTATGGATATTTTTAAACATGTGTTTCTTGTGTAATCATGATGGTGCCAGCATTGCTCCTTTAATGTTTCACTCTATTATCTGTGTATACTATTCCCAGGTCTATGTTCTGTGCTCTAACACCTCCCAGGCATGTAAAAAGTTTGTGACTTTCTATAAACCTGCCTTATCTAAGGACAGAGCGAACCATGTACTCCACTCCTTAACCTCCAAGTTTCCCCACCCCCATTTTTCTCTTAAGGACAGCAGCAAATTTTGGGTGCCCTGCTGTAAATCTCTTGAGATAGAGAAGATATTTCTTGGAAATAATGATTCTTGATTTTTTTAATGGAAAAACAGATTTAAAACTTTTATGAGCTACTATTTTAATAGTATTATTAAATACTATTATTAAATAGTACTATTATAATCCATTTTATGTTTATACATTAGCAATGGACAATCAAAAACAAAATTAAGAAATGATTTCTAATCATGGGGCTAGAGAGATGGTTCAGTGGCTAACAGCACTTACTGCTCTTGCAAAGTTCTCTTCCAAGAACCTTTATTAGACTGCTCAAAACCACTGTGACTCTAGTTCCCCGGAGGTCTGATACCNGCTGGCCTCTGTATCACACACAGCACGCCAAAACTCATGTGGGCATACACATATACACATGAATTTTTAAAAAGAAGTAGTTTACAATTACATCAAAAATCATAAAATGCTTAGAAATAAATTTAACTAAAGAAATGCATGACTTGTGTGCACTGAAAATGACAAAATACTGGTGAAAATGGAAGATCTAAATATAAAAAAAAATACTATGTTTGCAACCTAAAAAGTTAATATTGTTAAGATGGTCACACTCTTCAAATTGAACTGTGCATGCAACAAAACCCTGATTGAAATCTAAGCTAACTCACTTTGGAGAGATTGATAAGCTAATATCAAGAACCATATGAAAATTTAAGAAACCCAGAATAGCCAAGCTCATCTGGAAATAGAACAGGTTTTTGAAGATTGATACTTCCTAGTTTCAAAATTAAATGCAAAATCTACATGATCAAGACAGTGTGGCTCTGGTACAAGGATAAACATACGCAGCCGTGGGAAAGATTTTAAAGTATAGAAACAAACCTTCCCACAAACAAACCTTCAGTTAATAGTTGATTTTCAAAGAGGAAGTTCTTGAGGCAAGTCAAGTATTTTCTGGAAGTGTGAGGTCATGCTAATGTGGCCAGTAGCTGTGGCCAGAGGTGACGTCTCATCTAGAACATGACATCACCACTAGAACATAGCCAAGTGAAAGTAGTTGTTAGACATCAACAATATTCAGCCCAGATAGAGAGCCTAGGGCAAGTAAGTACACATGCTTTCCATTCAAGAGAAGTAACAAGATTAGAGCGTGACCTCTCAGAGTGGCAAGGCTCCCATAGTTTCTTTGTCAACTGTGAAGCAGGTCAGAAAGACAGGGGAAAGTGTGGGGACAGCGGAAAGGTAAATGAACCCCTCATTCACTCCAGAGACTAGGAGCTTCTCCACAGCCAACCATCAGCAATTCCCACAAAATAACGGCACCGGCTATAAAGGTCGCTGACATAGGGATAACGTTCCTTTTATAGAGAGAGATTTTCAACTAAGATTGTTAAAATAGCAATGAAGCATCCTAAAAGCCTGAATGTTGGTAAACTTGTGTGTGGTCTTAACTGTCTCCAAGATACTTTCTGGAAATCTCAGAAACAAGACTGTTAACTTCAGTTTACAGTGGAGACATTTTAATGCCTCCTACAACTCCTGCGATCTAGAACTTTGCCTCATCAGCTGTAATCCTGTGCATTTCACCCCAGAAACCATCCTATGATTTCATCTAGCTTCCTCAGCAAGCCTCTAAAGATGCTACTCTAGAAGCCACCAAAATTGCACACAATACAATAAAGCAGTCAGTGACTCTCAGCCTGTGGGTCGCGACCCCTTGAGGGTCGAATAACCCTTTCTCAGGGGTCACATGTTAGATAACCTGCATATTAGATACTTATGATTCATAACAGTAGCAAAATTATAGTTGTGAAATAACAATGAAAATAATTTTATGGTTGGGGTCACCACAACATGAGGAACTGTATTAAACGGTCGCAGGATTAGGAAGGTTGAGAACCACTGCTATAAAGAGCACCTAAGCAGACTCTCTAGGGAAGTCTTGCTTGGCTATCTTATCCTTCCCCTTAGTGCCTCGCTCTCTGTTTACCCCAATGCTCAAATTCCTGTTAAAATGTCTTCATAATAAACTCCAACTTTGCTTCATATAGGCTTTTACTTAAAACTCTTAGCAGCAAAGTCAAGAATCCCAGCCATCCCTGTGGTGGAGGTTATAGAAAAGAACACCCCAGGATGCTCCAGGTGACAGCTGTGTCTCCAACCCATACCTCATTGCCACTGACAGCTCTGGTGCCTCAGCACAGGCTCTGACACTAGCTAAGAATAGGGGGAGCCTTGTGCTAAGACTGTCTATGTGACTCTCCTGCTAACAATGTGCAGAATTTCTCCCTGAAGCTAGAGGAAGTCTTGGCCACTCTGGCTTGCTGCCTTGTCCCATCACTCTGCCTGGTATGTACTTGGTGTCCTATTGTCTGTCTAGGGCATCCCTTGAACGCTCTGCCTCAGGGCATCCTGCTACCATCACCAGAATCACTAAAATTTCAGGGATTCACAGCTGGCCTCTGGAGCAGGGTCAGTGNATGATGAGTCAGACCTTGGGGAGCCCCTGACACATGCCCTTGTCTGCACCCCACTCTGCTCTCACAGTATCCTGATAGGTGGGCAGGCAGAGAGGAATACACGTCTCTCCCTCCTGAGAAAACAAGAACAGGAGGCTTAAAGTCATGTAAGCAACAGGGAGGGGCTGGGCCCAAGCATCAGGACTTGTAATAGCCCAGGGTACTTTAGGGGTAGGAATCATCATGTCCTAGTTTAGTTCTCCATACTATGGATCTACAGCATGATCAAAAGCAACTTAGGGAGGAAAGACTTTATTCAGCTTACATATCCTGATCAGAGTTCACCACTGAGGGAAATCAGGGAAGAAAATCAAGACAGAGCAGAGGCAGGAACCTTGGAGGAGTGCTGCCTACTGGCTTGCTCCATCTGGCTTATACAAACTAGGACCACCTGCCTAGGAGTGACATCACCATAGTGGGCGGGGCCCTCCCATATCAATGATTAATCAATAGAATACCCCACAGATTTACTTACAAGCCAATCTGATGGAGGCAATTTCTCAGTTGAGGTTCCCTCTTCCTGGATGTGGCTAACATATGTCGAGTTGACAAAAACTTACCAGCACATTTCCCTATGCACTCATTCCTGAAATACTGTGAAAATAATTGTTGTGCTAGGTTACAGGCCATCAGAATGCTTGAACACCAGAAACTGCTCCTCTTTGTTGGAAGTGTGTGCATTGGCTTGCTGTCTAAACACAAACACAGATGGTTGTTTTTCTGTTATGAAAGCAGCGGTACTTGTTATGGAAAACACTTTGAGAATGAACTGTGCATTTCTGTGCTTCAGAAGGAAGGCCTTGAGCCCATCTTTGGGGGAAGGTGACCTCATCTTAAATGAATGAGTATTTGGGGGTCAAGGTCATGGTGTGTGGTGTTTCTGAGGGAGGATGGCTCTTTTTTTTCAAGAGAGTAAACTAGTCGTTGAATTCCTAAGTGTTAGGGTTCTGCTTTAACAGGCCATCATGTCCTGTCCAAAAGACCACTGAGCCCTATTGTTTAAAAATAGAAACAGAATGAGAGCTTTTATGCAGAAGAGCTGGCAGGGTACTCTGCTAGAGAGAAAAGGGACCTACATCCACGACTTCAGGTGGGCTGATGGCAGCGCTGCTGTTCTTAAAGTGTCCCAGTAGTGGGGCTTGGAGAAAAAGTACTGTAGAACAGCCAGTGTCCAAGGGCTGTGCTGGACCAAATGCTTGCTTGTCCTACCATAGGGCAACCCAACCTGAGAATGAGCCATTGATCAGCACTCTGGATGAGGTGAGAACTCTCAGCCCCACGGAAGCCTTGCATTTTATCCCTGTTCAGCTTAGTTCATTGTTCCAGAGCACACACGAAGTCCAGTAAGCNAGATCTAGTGTGGGGTATCCAGGATCCCACTTACATATCTAGGGGCCGGTCAACAACTGTTAGCATACCCTGAGTCAGAAACAGAAGCAACTAGACACCAGTCTTCTAAGATACAGCCAAGTTGCAAGAATGCTGGCTTGCATCTCTCATCCCGGGAGCACAAAGATGAGGGCTAGGACCTAATCTCAGCGAGCCCTCCATATCCTCCCCTCTCTGCAGGGAGGATGAGTGGGCTCCATCTCTCTTCCCAACAGAGGCTGTTGCACTCTTGCAAACACAGATTTTTCTCCTGAAGATTCCAGCAAGAAGAAAGATGTACCTTGCCATTGAGCAAACTGTGACAGGGATGTCATTATCGTTCTTATCTCCTAAACTGGTAACATCTTGCAGCACCTGAAACTCCCTACAGCCACTTGAGATTTTGAAATCCAGGTAACTTTAGAGGAAGATGCTTATCAGTTCAGAAGATAAGACCTGGTGTCAGCAGGGTATGTGACCCTGACAGGAATGGAGGGTAGGGGTGAGGGCCAGGGGTTGGGTGGGGGAAGCTGTTAGGAAGCTGGGGTTGGATCTCCTTGCCTCTAGAGGTGAGTGAGGTTGTATGTCCTCCAGTCACCTTGTTTGGGGCCCAAGTGGGATTGAATAGCCTTTGTTTGGCCTTCCAGACGTGAACAAAACCCCAAGATAGTCTCTTGGCTTCTGCTTGGTTACCATATGAGGCTCATAAGCATGTTTATAAAGTGAATTGAATGTAATAGTATAAGCTATATGTGATGGGGGAGTAAAGACCCTCCAATGTTGCCTATGTCCTAATCCCAGAACCTGGGGATATGGCAGGTTGTGCGGAAGAAGGGAAATAAGGTTCCTGGTGTAATTAAGGTTGCTAAGCAACTGACTTTAGAAGGAGCCGTCTATGACCCAAACCTCCCCAGATATGGATTCTTCTGGAGATCTGATCATGGCCTTCTCGGCCTCCAGAACCACGAGAAAGAAAGTTGACTCATAAGCCATCCTGTCCATTTTGTTATCGCAGCACAAATTGGCTCAGATGATAAATGGAATAAAATAGAATGGGAAGAAGCCAGACTACTGAACTGTGGGAGATTCACAGGAAAGAGCCCTCATAGCTCCTGATTGCTAGGAAACTGACTCTGGTTCTGGGTGGAGTTGCACAGGAGAGAGGGGGCTTCCGAGAACTCAACTCCTCAATGTTACAGTGGCTGATACACTTGAACCTGCTTCATACCCACCCACAAAGACTCCCTTCCAGAGCTCATGTCCCAGCACGGGGCATCTCTATGTCCCCAGATGGCTCCCTGCATTTGGAAGATCCTGGAGTCACCATGCTAGGTGCTGCTGCCATGCACCAGAACACCCCTTCCCCCAGCATTCTCTACAGAAAAGCCTGGGTATGCTGCTTCCCACTCATCACGTCCAAAGGGCCCAAGTGCCCCAAGTCTCACCAACACTTGGGGTATGTGGTGGGTGGTTAATTAATGCTAATTGTCAACTTGACATGATCTGCAATCCCCTGAGACAAACTTCTGGGCATACCTGTGAGGGAGTTTTAACATTGAGTTAACTGAGGTGTGGAGACCTACCTTGCAGGTAGGTAGCACCATACTGTGGGGTGAGGTTCCAGACAGTAAAGAGGATAAGGTGAGGTGAACAACACCATTCCCCTCTTTCTGTTTCCTCACTGTAAACACAGTGTAACCAGCTGCTGCACGCTTGGGCTGCCATGGCATCCCAACCTTGGTAGACCTTCAAAGTGGGGCCACCTGGGAGCTCTCATCATGCCTTCTGTCACAACAATGAAAAAACAACTAATACAGAATGTCACTCACTTGACAAGCACTTCCACTGTTCCCAGAGGTTTTAAAACATGGACTCTTCTAGCCTCGGCTTTGTAGCAGCTCCATGAGGAAAGGATCACAGATGCTGTGTGTGATTGTGGCAGAGAAATAGACAGGTCCTAACCACAGTCACTCAATGAGCTTTGGGACAAAGCTGGGATTTTAAAGTAATGTTTTAATATATATATGTATATATGTTATGTATAAAAGATATAACATATAACAAAACAAAGCTATATATAATTATTCATTATATATAATATATAACAAAATGATATATAATTATATATTTTTATATATTATATATAACAAAACTATATATATTTATATAAAATATATATAACAAAACAAAACTATATATATATTTTCTTATATATAGTTTTGTTATATATATATAAATGTTTATTAATTTATTATTTTTTATTATTATTATTTTCTCTCCTGGGCCCCAGGCAATGGGTGGCTTGACCTGAGATAGAGTCAGCAGGGCAGAAGTCATATCCTACCTGCCTTCCCCACATGCTCTTCTTTCCTGGCCCAGTCCAATGCCTGGCTCTCTCTGGAGTGAGCTCCCTTTCAGAAGGCTCTGCGACCCTTATAAAAAGCACTCAGTTGGGCAGCACAGCTGGTTTATCAAAGAATCCCATACCCCCTGAAGGAGAGGAAAAATCCACAGAAACTGCACGGGTCTGTGTTGTCCCTGTGGTCAGAGACTGGCTTCAGACTCAACCCTGATTGCTTCCTTTTTAGGCCAGATCTTCTGGGAATGGTCACTTGGTTCTGGCCGGCTGCTGTTCCCATCTCAAGTCCAGGACCTGCGTTTCTCTAAAGAAGATAAACAAGAAGGATTGAGTACCAGGACTGAGCAGAGACACTGGGCACCTCCGAACCAGTGGAGACTCACTCCAGAGAGGGCCCTGGGCTCTACCACCTGCTCAGGAAACTGGAGTTCAACTGCAGAATGAGCTCTTCTGTCCAAAGGAGGAAAGCTACCCTCCTTCCACTCTCTGCTGCTGAACTCTGCTGGGATGTAGTTGAGAGCCAAGGCAATTGAAACGACCCCCTGGGGCCTTCCAACTGCTCAGCGGGAGGTTGAAAGAGCTGAAGCGCAAGTTCCCTTCACCATAGTCAGAACCCAGGGGTGGGTTGCTGTCCCTTGAGTCCTACTCCCCCTTCCAGCTCACAGTCCTGGTGTGGTGAGGGCATCACAAACTCCACAAACAGGAGGTGGCTGATGAAGCACTAAACTATTCAGACACACACACTTACAGGGCCAAGGCAGCCTCGCTGCCCTGCCCTGCCCTGCCAGGGCTTGGGCTTTCTCCAATGCTAATGAACAGCTCATAAGGAACCACAAACTCTGGCACCTGGAGACCTGGCAGACTAACTTCCAACATGAGCAGAGCCCAGGTTTAGGCCCTGATGCAGGATCTGAATTGGGCTTGGCCAGCCCTGCTGAGTCTGGGTGCTGTTGAGACACACAGATGGCTTGTATTGCTCTAAGATGGATTGGCTCATCATAACCATAACCAACCGAGGCCTCCCACAGACAGCCCCTTTCTAGGTCACCGAGACTTCCCCTTGCCTGGGAGACACATCATGGAAACCTACCCTGATACTCAGTGTGTCGTGCCAACTCTGGAAGGTCCCCAGACCCTTCCCTGGTCCTGGATAACATGTATGTCCTAGAGAACACATATGTAGGCTTAAAAAGCAGACCCAAGATGTTTCCTTATCCAGCTCCCACCCGTGCCACCAGCTAAGCCTTTGTGTCAAGAGTCATCCGGATGAGGCTCACAGTCTGCCCTGAGACCATCTATGGAGCAAGAAATGTTATCACAGGTGTGTAAGGTAATTGGAATCTGTCTCTTGGGGCATTTACAGCTCCACCAGGAATCTGTTCAGAAGAAAGTAAGAAGCAATGAGATGCAGGCTCTGCAGGAGAAGTACCCGCCACAATAGTACAAGGACCTGAGCTTGATCCCTATAACTCACATTAAAAAAAAAAAGTCAGTTGCAGTGTTGTGTCCTTGTAATCCCAGTGCTGGGGAGGCAGAGATGGGTGGAGCTCACTGGCCTGTGAGCCTAATAGGCAAGCCCCAGACCAATGAGAGAAAGACCCTGTCTCCCATTCAAATACTAACCTAGATTGACCCTGCTTAACTTCTAAGATCCAATGAGACAAGCCCGTTCAGGGTGGTTTGTCCGTAGATAAGACTTGTCTCAAAAAACAAAGTGGACAGAGACTGAGGAACAATACCACAGGCTATGCTCTGGCCTCTATACACCCATGCACATACATAAGTAAATATAATAATATAGTAAAGTATATATAATTTATAATAATATTATATGATACATTATATGTACTATGTATACAATATAACGTGATAGAATATATAATACACTATGGTAGCCTGCCCTGCCTGCTCACCTTAACTCCCTCAGGAGGTCAAGAGGCTGTTGTCCCCGGGTCTGCTTTCCCCTGCAGGGATTATTTACGGATTATTAACACTGTTGTTCCTACAGGCCTGCTGTTTCTGTCACATCTCCTGACCTTCTCCTGAAGGCTGTATGCAGTCTGAGGAATTTCTGCCTGTAGGAACATGTTGGGCCACAGCCAGGGCAGGCCACACTTGTCAGGGAGTTAATGCCAGTGACTGACAGCCGGTGAACGTGGCCACATTCCCCAGCCTCAACAACTGTTGGGTGGACAAGGCGACACATTCTNTTCCACCTCCCTGAGGCAGTGGGGTGGTGGAGGTGACCTACAAGAGAATCTGCTCACTCCACATACCTTGTATGTACCCTTTCCTCATCAGCCCACATAAACCCCACGTTGTATGAAAAATCAGAAAGAGGAACATTTATTTAAGCCAAGAGTGACTCCTCCAGTGTTACATTGGTTTAAATCCAGGAGAAAATCAAGGTGTAGCAAATGACTTGAGTGAGCAGGGGCCCCTTATCGCTGTGCTTTGGTAAATAATAATCAAGTATTTCATGCCTAGAGGCCAAGGATGGAAAATTTGCCTTATAGGTCTTGTTTGTTCAGTGACTAGAACCTATGTGGCACCTTGTAGGTTCTCAATAAAAGAGAACCCAGGGAAGTGAGAGAGGATGGCTCTGGGGAGACCCTCTTCTATCTACCTGAAGCTTCCACTAGCTGAGCAGTAGTTACAGTATTGAACCAGGCATGGTACTGACTGTAATATCGGCACCTGGGAGGTAGAGGCAGGAGGATCATCAGGACTTCAAGATTATCCTCAGCTATATAGTAAGTTGGAGGCCAGCTTGAGCTGTATAAAATTGTCTCAAAACAAAAACAAAAACAAAAAAAGCCAAAACAACAACAACAANACATTTTGGCATTGCTATATCACATTTTCTCTAATATTGGAAGAGTCAACTTCAAGTATAAGACTGGCGAGTCACTTTAAGGGCTCCTAACTTAAGAATGATGTATTCACAGCACACAAATGAGAGAAGCCTGGAGCTGAGGCTACCCTCCCAGTCCTGCTGACTATTGCTATGTGCTGGGAACAGTGACCAAGATACTTGGTACCACTTTGGATGCCATTTCTACAAGCCCCACTCACTCTTGATTCTAGACTCTGTTTGCATTACTCAGTCCTATCTCACCATGGCACTGATGGTTGACAACACAGAGGATGTTGAAGGATTCTGACTGTATCTGAGCTGAGGAATATATTTCAGGGATCTGTCTTGTCTCAGCCTTCTGAAAAATAACCTAATAAAAACCACCTAATTGCTTAAAGAAAAAAAGAAAGAAAGAAAAAGAAAAGAAAGAAGCTGATGGCACCAACCATCAGGTCGTATTTATCAGCCATAGGTCTTGGATGGTTGGACCCTGCAGGGAGTCCCAGTTTCTACCTTGATTTCAGTCTGTTCACACTGTCTGGGTGAGTAGGCAAAGCCAAAGACCTAGGAGGACTCCATGAGCCAGATGTGTCTGGCTTTCCACTTCCTTGGCATGAATCACAGCAGGCAGCCTCACTTCCTCCCAGCAGTGTGCTGCCCCGCTCAGAGGAGTATAGGGGAACAGCAGACCGGGGGCTGCTGTCTGTTGGGACTGAGTCAGTCTCCATCTTTGGCTGCTAAGCAGGTTGGCCAACTCACATAGGTAGCATCCTTTTTTTCTTGGCAAAGGGAACTCTAAAATAGGAGGGGTGGAGGAAAGGGAGACGGGAACTTTTTTCCAGATTCTTCTGCCAGGGAGTTAAAGTTTTCCTGGGAAGTGCCTTTGATGACTCTCACATGGCTGATGGTAGAGTCTAGGAGGAACCCAGTCCCCACTGGACTTTGCTCTCTGCTTTTGTCCTTATCTCTCGCCCCAACCCTCAGCACCCTCACTTTTATACATGGATACCTTCAGTTAAACCCAGGAAATTGAATGGTGTAACAGGGCCCCAGACCTTAGTACAACTAACTCCACGATGAAAATGCTATTTAGGCCATAAAACTCAGCACGTAGACAATACCACGTAGACAGTACCACTTTCCAAAATGAAAACAAAGACCTAATCCATCAAAGTCCATAGCTCTGGGAAAGTCTCTAAATGTACTAACCTTGCTTTTTGGCTCCCATAGTTCTGCTTCTGGCTAACTGTTCTTGTTAACTTAAGTGTTTCAACCCAGAACATGGTTTTTGTGTGAGAAAGGCTTGGTGCTATACTGGGATTCTGAACACCCAGTGCAGTTGCCAGCTGGCGAATAAAGACTTTGTATAGGTTTAAACCCATGTCTGAGCAGTCTTCTCTGATGGATACCCCACAATGACAGGACCTCTGGATTTAAATTTAAAAGCAAATCCATGAACAAATTAAAGACTAGATATATTCACACATGCTCTCAGTTTGATCTCAGGACCAGTGCCTTCAATCTAGCTCAGAGGTCCACTTCAAGATTCAAGGACAGGCCCAGCTCCAAGTGTGTCATCTCAGGAGGAATTACCATGGTATTCTCAAGCAAGCACTTACATGTGTGAGCTCTTGAACCTAAAGCTGACTCTCCAGCACTACGGGTAAAGCTGCTGGAGAAAACTGGGTCCAACCCCTTGCTCTCGGCTTTGGCATCTTTGAGTGGTTAGCTCCTCCTTTGCTCACCAGTCGGCTGGGCTTGCCATGCCCTGTCCTAAAACAGATTCTTGGCCTGATTTAATCCTAGCTGTTGAGAAGATTCAAAGAGCATCATAGGAAGCCAGCCTTGGCGACAAAAAGAGTACTGCCCTGGTCAGGGGACTCAGTGTGTGTAAGATATTGGGGATGTACGAAGGGTTGACAGCCTTGCAGTCACACAGAAATGACTTAAACAGTGCCCCCTACCAGCCACAGCTCACATTAGTTAGCTGTCTGCATCACAGTGTGTTGCCAACTATGACCTTCATCACCATTGTGACCTTGGGCAAGACAAACACATCCCTGGGCTTTTCAGATTTCTAGCCTTAACGTCTCCTCACTAAACCCTGCAGAAGCACCAAATGAGGTCACAGCTGAGGGGAGCTGGACACAGAGCCTCAGATATTCAATGCCTGGCAGCCGCTGTGACCTACACCTAAAGTGTAAGAGTAGTTTCCAGTGTTCTTCATTGTTTCTCCAATGGCGAGTTTACCCAAGAGTTTGCTTTTGTACATGAGGGAAAGATGGCACACAACAGAAAATGGTTTTTGTTCTATAGGACAACTTCCTTCAAGAAAGAAAAAAAAGTGTGGTTTTGAAAGTCGGTACAAATTTTGGAGAAATTATTCCATGAAATAAAACTTCCTTAAATGGCTTTTATTCATATTTTAAAACAATTAGCTATAATGTGCACCCCGTGGTTCCTTCTCCGTAGAGATAATAATTGAAACAAACTAAANATAATTAAGAGAAAACTTCCATAAGTGTATAGCATGTTCGGATTGGTCTTTAGAGGTACAAGCATAACAACGGAACCTTCAGGTGAAGAACTTTGCCCTTGGATCTGTACTGTCAATCTGATGCCTGACTAAACCCCCCTCTGTAGATACACTTGCTCCTGAGAAATTCTGCACACCCGTACTAAGGTGCAGTTGGTCCGAGAAAGCACATGGTCAGAGGTATTCCACTCACCTGGACAGCTAGACTCATCACTGCCACAACAGTTATGCTAGAGGTCCTTTCTGAGCCTAACAACCTTCCTGAACTCCCTCTCTGACTGTTGTGTAATGGGAAGACTTGGGAAGGAGTTGAGGTAGCCTGCACCATGTCCAGTTCTGTTGTTCCTTGGCTGTGTGATGTTGGCTGACAGCCTTGCAGCCTCATTCTGCAGCTTTATTAATGGAAGCGTCTGTTACATGCAAGGACTGCATCCCAAGAGTGAACCGTCAGTTCTACCTAACTCCTGGTGCCCTCTGGGTTGCAGAGGCAAGTGGATCTCTGAGTTCAAGGGCACCCTGGTCTACAGAATGAGTTCCAGGACAGTCAGGGCTATACAGAGAAACCCTGTCTCAGAAAAAAAAAAGAAAAAAAAAATTAAAGACTGTCGGGTCCAGGGGAAACTCCATTTCCCCAAATTCTGGCAGTTAGACAAAAGCCAGCATTCCTTAGAAACTTGTGAAACCAGTTCCCCTCCACCAAAGGAACCTTTTCCCTTATCACTGGCAGAAGGGACAAATAGCAATCTGAGATGCTTATTAACTTACCAAAGCACAGCTGGCCTCCAGGCTCCCTCAGTCTGCTAGCCATGTTTAGCCTGCTACTTTCCCTCCCTGCTCAGGACTCTTGCAGACGCCTCTGGCTGTTCTCTCCCTTTTATCTGCAATTAGAACTTTCCCCTCAACCATACCATGGACTGGTCGGATCGTCAATTAATACAATGACTATTATTACTAATTAATCACTAACATTAGTAATAGTATTAGCTATTAATATAAAAGCATCATTAGCCTCTGGGTGGGCCAGTGTTCAGATGTATCTGAGACAGACACAAAAGACTCCAGTGCAGAACCCATCACAGGACAGGTGTGTCCCATCTCTTCCTGTGTCTCCAAAGAGTCCCCAGAAGCACATCACAGGAGCTCTGGAACAGGAAATACAAGTCTTGGGAATGTGGATTTGTTTTTTATTATTGCGGTTAATCACTCACTGCGAAGCAAACCGCCTCAAGACTGAGCTGCTTCTAATGGGCTCTCTGCAAAGGCAAGCCCGGGTTTCTTTGTAAGGATCCAGCAGACAGAATGGCAGGCGCTCTGTGATCCTCAGCTAAGTGAGAGGCTTTGGAGGACACCCTCAAAGGGGGCTGCAGGAGAGTGCCCTTTTACTGCTCCCAGAAGAATTTCAGGCATCTTTTTGATCCCTGAAGAATCCAGATTAGCAGGCTTCCTTGGTGGGCAAGGAGACCCATTCTGAAGTCCAGTATCTTAAATACTTTGAATTCTTACTTCTGGAATATATCCCATTTATTTATTCCACATGTCATCCTGTGTAAGTCTTTGGATTGTTTCTTCGTGCAACTGCTGTCTTCTGAAACCCTGACGTTATCAAGGTAGGGTGTGTTAACAAATCTGTAACAGCAGAAAAGGTTTCTATTTCTTCAGCTTCATCCTCTTCTGGAAATGCTGTCACCCAGAAAGACTTATTTTATCAAGTGTCTGTTCTGATTTCTGTAGGAAAACAACCATTCCATCATAATAACTACAGTCTATTGATTACTTACTACATGCCAAGAATGAACAAAATTCTCCCTGGATGTCACATAATGCTCGTAGCAATCCCCATTACTGATAATCCATGTCAGTAATGGATTATCCTGCTTTATAGTTGAGCATCAAGAAGGTGAGAGATTATCTAACTTGTCAGAAGTCTCAGGTGCGGCTGATAGAGTAGTTAGAACTCCCTTCCAGAGTGCACTTTTCCTGACTACACTCCACTTTTTCCACAGTTCTAGAGACCTTCAAGAAGATTCTCTCCGTGTCTTTTAGTAGTCTAGATGTTTATCTTCTGAAGGGCTGAAGAATTATTGTATTTTACATAAACTACTGCTTCCATGGAAGCAGCCACAAGCCACAAGGAAGCCACTATCCAGACTCAGCAGCCTACCTTGCCTTTCTGGTTTATAAACACTTAAAATGGAAAAGTTAGCTGCTGGCTGGGTGGCTTTGTACTTTTCATATCAAGGGAAAGGACAATGCTTCCTTGCAAATATTTTGGAGATTACAGCCTAATGCTTGGGATGGAAAACTATGCCAGGGAGTCCCATGCTACCCCCCCCCAAAGGAACCAAGTTCTATAATCTTTCTTAAAGCTCCTTATAATGTTTTCCTTAAAAATATTGAGCCCAGTTATAAAAGTTGACCAGTGTTCAGACGCCTAGCCAGNCAGAAATAAAATAACACAGTTGCAGGCATCAGAGTTGAGGAAGAGAGCTATTGAGTGGGGGAGCCTGGGGCTAATGGGAGACCAGGAGTTAGACAAACTCCCTACTAGGTGGACAGATAGGGAGCGAGACCATGGCGAGGTAACAAAGTTGGCAAACTTCAAAGATGGCCGTCTCTTCCTCACCCTCCAGACCTGAGATAAAGGCCTGGCAACTTAAAACAAAGTTCTTGTAGGCTGTTTACTCCTGCCAGTAGGTGCCTGCTGATGGACTGGCTTTGCAAGTTAGGGGCCAGATCAGGACACGTTACACAACAGCTGTGGGCCAATCAGCCATCCTATATTTCTTCAGCTAACCAACCCTAAACTGCCGGAGGGAAACTGTTCAGAAACTTAAACACCCAAGCCCTCAAGAAAAGGCTGGATTTTTTGGCTTCCCAAGTGCCCCTCTGCTTTGCAAGGGTCTTCTCCTCTGTGTGGGCAGTATGCGTGTGTCTCCTCACCCCCAGTAAACACAACTGCTGGCTCTGTCTGCTGCTATTTACGATGTTTGAGATTTTCTCCACTGCTACCTGTGACACTCAAGGATTNTCTTGCCTTTTAATTCTTTGATTGGCAGAGAAGACAAACGGGATTAAGCTGCCTAAACTGTAGCAAAAGGAGCAGAACAAAAGCAAGTGCAAGAACGAGAACAGAACAAAAGCAAGCGCAAGAACGAGAACAGAACAAAAGCAAGCGCAAGAACGAGAACAGAACAAAAGCAAGTGCAAGAACGAGAACAGAACAAAAGCAAATGCAAGAACGAGAACACGAGCTGGGAGCATCTTTTCATCCACGCTTCACATCCCTTGAAGAAGGCCNCAGGAGCCACACATGCCCCAAAGAGGAGCTACCTTCTTCGTGTCCACATAGCTCCACAGTACTCCCGGTGCTTCTGAATTTCCACTTCCCAGTAGAAGAGAACCTAAAAGCCGTAACTGTAATGCAGCAGACCTACCACACCTGCATGAGGTTTGGTAGGAAAGTCTGGGCTAGATGGTGTTCACCAGCATCCTATCCCCAAGTGTCAGTTATCTATGCTTGACAACAATTAGGGATGAAAGTAGTACCCCATGACAGACACAGACACAGGGCAGTTAAGGTTCATTTAGGAGATCTCAGATGTAGAGGGTTTCCTTGAGGTTCACAAAGCTAACCTTCCCAGACACAAAGGGGCAGTCCTCTAGTGGCTTGTCCACTGAGGAGAGAGGGCAGTACCAGAGCGAGTGTGGAATATGGTAGGAGCTATTGGGGGCTTCACTGACAAAGGCTGACAGCATCAGTTCCACTCTCCTCAACAAATGTGATGACAGCCAGGACATGGAAGATGGATGCTGCCCAGGGAAAAGTAGTAAAATCCAATAGTAATGCCACGGTTGGTGTGTTGCAATAATCCAGGACACTTGGGATTAACTTAGAAATGCACCAGGTCTCCTTGCCTGTCCCCTCTCTCCTGTATAAATAGAGGTTAGCCCTGATGCCCATGCCAAGAAAAAAAAAATCCTTATATAGAAATTTCCATGGCCGTTCCCTATCAGTGTAGGATCTGCTCCTATAATGTACTTCCCAGCCTCCAGACCTCTCAAAATAATCGAAAGACCTAGCTATACATACAAGGTTGACAAGGCTCTGCTCTGACGTGAGATTTCAGTCTTATCCTTTGGGATTACGTGTTGTGTTGTTTTGATTCCAAACTTAGCCTGTTGAATTACATGTGAAAAGTCCTCCCTTCTCAGACAGTCTGAAATGTTTTTCAGAGTGAAACTTACTATGCTCAGACTCGCCAAAGGCAAGTTTCTCTAGTAATGATGAACTTCAAAATAATATGAACGTATAGGAAGGTACTCCATTCCAGAAAATTTTATGACACTGGNCTAAGTAGATAGTCTGCCAGCCCTTTCTCTGTCCCCTGGGTATTGCACATGCAGTTATAGCCGTGGGCAATACTTTCTCTGCTCCAGCTCCTGTGTATCACCTAAAGCTGCATTTTCACTCCTGACCTCTCACCAAATGCCTAGAGTTGTATTACTGTTGCCCCACAAGTATTTCACACAGAGATCCTGTCACCTTCCCAACAGTGTCTCAGAACAGCTCCTTTCCCTTCTTCCTCAGTTCTGACAGTTCCTCTCCCCTTTCCACTAAGACAGACCGAGGAAGGGGAAAAAAAGAATACAAACCGTAGTTCACGATGACGCCTTTTATCTGATGGTACGGTTATTATCCGTATCACTGTCCACCACTCCATAAAAGATTAAAAAAAAAAAAAAAAGCTCTGAGGTTGGATTCTTGCGCCCCCAGAAGCCACAATTAAGAGATGGTCAAGCCAGGCAGTGGTGGCGCACACCTTTAATCCCAGCACTCGGGAGGCAGAGCCAGACGGATCTCTGTGAGTTTGAGGCCAGCCTGGTCTACAGAGTGAGATCCAGGACAGGCACCAAAACTACACAGNGAAACCCTGTCTCAAAACCGCCCCCCCCCAAAAAAAAAGATGGTCAATAAGGTTCACTATGATGAGTCATCAACCTCAGTCTAACTTTCTTTGATAGTGGGGACTTTTAACCAAATAAACTGACAGAAACCCAACTCAAACTAGCTTAAGCATGGTCAGATTTATGAGCTCCATGGTCTGACAAGTTCAGGAGAGCCTGATTTTGACACTGCTGGACTTGTGTGTCCAGACCATGTGCCAGAACTCTGCCTTACTCCCTCTCCTCTCGGGGGACTTTCCTCTGCACTGGCTCCATGATCAGACCAGCTGTCCCCAAATTAGGCAAGTGTACCAGCTGTGCAATAAGGCCAGAGAGCAACCACCAGGTTCCTATCCCTGCTGCCAACTTTCTGGAGATCATTTGCTCTGATTGGCCAGCTTAGTCATGTGCTCACCCCTCAACCAATCACACATCAGGCGTTGTTGTGGACTAAATTGTTCCTCATGACCTCTAACAATGGTAACTACCCTGAACAGCATGGTCAGCATTAAATGGCATGAATTCAAGAATGTTGAAAACTATAAAACAATTACAACTCAATATTCTTTTATTGTTAAGCACACAATGCTACTTTTCTACACAAGAAGATTACACCAACGTTACAGTCCAAAGCCAGAGCCCTCACCTGTGCCACCACTGGCCATGAGAAACTCAGTGGCAGAGGTGATCAATCTAGGTTATGCTGAGCATCTGGTATGGCAGGCAGGACCTTGGCTTTGACCTTCCATGTGGATGTAGATTTCTGCTCCTACTGCAGCTTTTCTTGGCTGTGTGAACTTCTATGTGGCCCAAGATTTTGGAACCCTCACACTTCCTCCACTTGTGAAAAGAGGTGAAATTGTTCTCCTCCTCATCGTTGTCATCATCTTCATCATCATCATCATCATCATCATCAGCAGCAGCAGCAGCAGCAGCAGCAGCTCAAACAACAGAATTATATTTTCTCATAGTGCTGGGGGCTAGAAGTTGAAGATTAAGATTGTCAACAGTATTGGCCTGTTTTCCTAGCTTACAGATGGTGCATTCTCACTATGACTTCATGACACCTTTTGTCTCCTCACAGAGAGATAGGAAGACAGACAGAGGCCCTTTCCTAGATGCCCCATTTCTATAATGATTAAGACATCAGGTGTCAAGTACTTCAAGGCTGGTGGCAGTGTGGACCCATGGTCATATATATATATGGGGGGTGGGCACCAATCAAGTCTTTTTTTTTAGTGTTGCTATTTAGATATTTGTAAATATCCTGTCTGGTAGAAGAGAGTAACCTGGAAATGGACTTGGACCTTTGCCCTAGAATATCCGCAAGCCTGAACCTTGAACTTTGGCTCCAAACCTTTTAATTCTTGTTGCCATGGACATGCAACTCAAACAGTGCACAGGCAGACTCAGGCAGCGATCCTGCTGTTACAAAATTGTCTTCCCAGGGTTTCCAGACTGTAGTGTTTGAGAGTCAGCAGGAGTGACCAGAAGAGCATGCTTCCGTGTTCTGTGAGTTGTGTGAGCAGGCGGCATCAAGATGATACAAGAGCTTTCTTCCTTAAGGAACCTAGGAGGTACCCCAGCAAGTACCCTCCCACACCCCCTCCTGAGGATCACCTCTTCCCTCTCTCAAATCCCTTTCTATTCCAAGGCTCAGCTTCCTAAAAGAACATTTGTTGTCTTCTNTGTTGCCATTTCAGTGCCTGAACCACATTATACATGCCAGAGATGACGAAAATATCTTCTCACTGCTTTGCCTCCACAGAATTCTGAAACTACAGGGCCTGTCCATGGAAGCTCCATGATTCGACCATCATTTCCCAGAAAAGATTCAGGCCCATCTATTTATGAA
This sequence comes from Neotoma lepida, assembly GCA_001675575.1. Classification (NCBI taxonomy): domain Eukaryota; kingdom Metazoa; phylum Chordata; class Mammalia; order Rodentia; family Cricetidae; genus Neotoma; species Neotoma lepida. The sequence goes on from LZPO01097419.1 coordinate 20,094, forward strand.
AGCTGTCATAGAAGACATTCCACGGATCCTTTAGCTTTGCCACAGTATAAACAGGTTTCATGCTGGCTGGTTCACCATCCTCCTGGGTTTCCACAGCTGGCACAAATGAGCCATTTCTCTTTTCCCCCAGCTCCAGATGTCTCACCCCACCTCACATCCACCTACCCCCGAGCTTCCAGTGCCCCTCACACTGCCTGACAGATGCAGCTTCCTGAGCCTGGGAGAAAAGGCAGCCATGGGACTGCAGATTTTACCAATTGGCTTTCAGACCCTCTGAGAGGTCCTGGACTAATGGACTGGAAGCTTCTGGAAGGCAGGGTTCTCATCTGGGTCCTTTTTCCTCCAATATACTCAGCAACCAGCTTGAAAGAAACAAGTTCATTTAGTTGATTATCACTGAAACATTGACGGCTAAAGGTCTAATTCTGAGTGAATGTTTAACTTTCAAGATGCC
>LZPO01097419.1:21392-32811 GCA_001675575.1 Neotoma lepida
CAAAGCTAACTGCCAGGGAGACTGAGAAGTGCTTTCCATCTGTGTGGCCAGGAAGAGGAAAAAGGTGGATGATGTTGTCATAGCAACCCACCTTTGTTACACATGCATCTCACATGCTGTCATCTCTCNATCCATGATCTTTCTCTGTTTAGGTGGCTCCTGCATCTGTAGGAAGCATTTACTTTCTCACACCTTCCTCTGGGGCCCGTCTCAGGCGATCCCTCGATGCCTCTGTGCTCGCACTAAAGGCACTGCCCAATACTGGTCACACATCACACAGACAACTGTCAGAGTCTTACCAGTCCCCAGTACACCACCTTAGAGTTCAACAAAAGGAGCTATGTGTTTTGTCCTTCAGTCCTCAAAGCCTAGTCATGTCTGACAGGTGGTGGATAGTGTCTATTGGATAAAGGATTGGCTGTGACTAGCATTTAAACTGCCAGGATCCTTGGTGTGGCCCAGAATGGTCATTTTAACTAAAAAAGGAAAACTACACAGAGAGTTGCCCAGTAACTCTGGGGTTTTGCTGGACACCCTCCGTTGGGTCAGGTCTCTCATCAGGACCCCTAGGAAGAGCCTAAGTGGCCAGTATTAGAGATTTGGGGATAGTGCNAATGACTGATTTAGACTCCAGCNCACTAGCTGTCTTAAAGAGCCTGGTTAGGCTTTCAAGANAAAGTAGGAGTTTGGTCACAGCACCCCGCAGGTGAGGAAGAAGGAAACAGATGCCCATTGTGTGAACTGGGCTGTGGCTACAGCAGGCTTGGAAGGAGGCTGGACCTGCTAGAATAGCTCCTATTTGCTTACCATGTGGTCAACAATGACATGGTGACACTCTGGTACAGCACCTATAATCCCCACTCTGCTCTGAGCTACCTTGAGTCAGGATTGAAGACAGTGAAATCCTTTNAACACGAGAGAGAAGGGCTGAGTCACCTCCAGGTGGCTCACAGCCAGAATTACCAACCCCGAGAGTGAGAAAGTGGCAGACTCTTTTTATGTGGAGTGATTGGCTAGACTCTCATTGTTACAACTTTTGAAGAAGAAATTATATGGCTCACACACCCAAGAAGAAATGAAATNAGAAGGTTAGCTCATGAAGGATGAGTAAGTCTAGCAATATGACCAGGCCCTCAGATTCAGGGGGGCAGAATAGTCACCCACACTTCCTACTGTCTAGGAGGTTGAGAAGGGTCTGGAGGAGTTGGATGTCCACAGCTTTGGGACCTTCCAGGTCCTCCCTCTACCTCTAGCCCTTGGGTTTGAGGTTCATCAGGGCTAAATGATGAACATAAGCAGATTTCATGACCTTCAGTGGGAGACTTGACTTCTATATCGTGAATCACACCTTTTGAATCATGCCCTCACTTACATTCTGATGTTTCTTTTCCTAGTTGGTTTACTTCTTACTCACGTCTTTGGGGGGTCTTTGAAGGGTGCNTGAGGGCACAAAAACAGGCTGCTTAGGGGTATAATGTCCCANGAACAGTATTCCCTAAAGGCCTCTGGGAAACAGGAGCTATCCTCACAAGAGTGGAGAGCGACCGAGATCTCTCCCCAAAGGAGTCGTAGGCATGTACATCATTAATGCTAGAAGTTTGCATAGCTCTGATGATCATGGTGGCCATGACAGCTAACATCTATTAAAACTTAGAATGCCCTAGGCCTAAATTAGAGGGCCATAGGACCTCCTTTAACCTCACAGTCCCCCTGTAACATCTATTTTAGGGGAGGAAAAGGCTAAGAAATTCATTTCCAGAATGGAATAAGACAAGAAGTCCCCACAAAGCTACAACACTGAGTTCCATCAACCATAGTGGGTTCTGCCCTTGGGAACCAGAGCGGCTCATTCATCAACTTTCCTTTGGGTTTTCTGCCCTTATCTCCTGGCCACATCACTAATCCTTATACCAAACTACGATCATCTCTCTGTAGAAGAAAATTTGTCCAGTCCCGCCCGGCTCCCACGGCCGCTTAGACCCAAGTAAACACACAGAGGCTTACATCATTTTTAAACTATGGCCGTGGCAGGCTTTTCAATAGCTAGCTCTTACATCTTAAATTAACCCATTTTATAAACCTATGTTGCCACGTGTTCCACGTGGCTTTACCTGTGTGCCATTACATGCTGTTCTCTAGATGGCAGAATGGCGTCTGCCCGGCTCTTCTTTCTTCCTCCTCCCCCTAGTTCAAATGTCCTGCCTAACCTTATTCTGCCTCACCATTGGCCAAACAGCTTTATTTATCAACCAATCAGAGCAACACATTTTCAGAAAGACATTCCCATCATCTCTCAGTCACAAGTGATCACGAATGCCACTGAGTGTTTCCCAATGCCAATGCCAAGCACTGTTTAAACCACTCCACGTGGCAAAACAGAGAGTCAGGAATCACAATGGGATCCAAGCNGTACCACTGCCACTGGGATCATGAGCTACACATCGTGGCAACCCTTCTATGATACCTCCATTCACAGAGCGGTGATTTAACTTGCTTGAGCTCACATGGCCCAACAATGGCAGAGGCATGCTTCAAGCCTGGCAGTTATCCTAGAGCTTCGTACCTCTTTCATGGTTCCCAGATTGACCTCTGTGCTCNTGCCCTCCTGGGAACTTCAGTAATCAATGATCTTTTATACATGGCATGACTCAAAACCCTCCAACAGCTTCCCATCAACCCAGCACTCCTTGNGGCCACAGGAAGCCTCATGGGATCCAGCCATCCTGCCCATTTTGATTTCCTAAGATCTTGCTGAGTTTGTCACCTCAGGACCTTTGCCCATGCCATTTCCTCTGCCTCTGCCCTATACTTCTCCTGGATCCTTCATGAGTTCATTCCTCAACTCATTAAAGACTGTTGCTGGGCGGTGGTGGCACACACCTTTAATCCCAGCACTCAGGGGGCAGAGGCAGGTGGATCTCTGTGAGTTCGAGGCCAGCCTGGGCTACCAAGGGAGTTCCAGGAAAGGCGCCAAAGCTACACAGAGAAACCTTGTCCTGAAAAACCAAAAAAAAAAAAAAAAAAAAAAGACTGTCAACATGCCACCTTCTACAGAACGTTTTCTGTGATCTTTCCATGATAAATAACCGCCGACTCTCACCTGCCCTTCATTCCTTCATCTTCCTTTGTCCTTCCTTGTTGCACTTAAAATTATAATTCCTTCATCAACNTCTTGATGCACGAACTCTTGGGCATAAACTGGGACATTTTCATCCTCAGCACTGAGCCTCCAGGGTGAGGAGAGCACTTCACCAGGCACTTAGTGGGAGCTCAGTAAATACCAGTTGAGTACATGGAGGTGCCTGTTCTCAGTGCCTGGTCAGATCTCAGGACAAAGGAAAGAGTATGGGAAGAGCAGGAGAGGAGAAGAAGGTCGTTCTTGGTATTTCCAGCCAACAACATTTATTTAGTCATTCNGAGTATGAGGTATGAGGTGCATATCACCTCCCTCAGTTCTCACATCCTGTGAAGCAGGTAACGACCCAAGAAAGAAAGCAATGAGCCCACTTGTATCAATTCCCTGACTTGCTCTTGGTAGCAGGAAGGGCTTATTATCAAAGACACACACTGAATTGCTTGTCGTGGTGTGGCTCAAGCCACAAGACTTCTGTGTTTACTGCTTATGACTCAGCTGCCCTATCCTATGGCCTGTTTAATTTGTGTTGATCTCCAAGATAAGAGGCTTATTTCTACTGCCCACCATTTCCTCAATTCNGCCTTTAGAATCTCCTCAGTGCATTGGTGTGATTCATCGGACCCATGTGGCTTTCCTCTGTAAATGGCTCTCTGTCTGGTTTTGGGGGAAGGATCCGGAGTTTTTCTAAAGATGGTTTTCTAGAACATCTTTAGAAACTAGGATATCNTTATATAACAGCAACAAACAACACTTCAGTTGCCTGATCATTTCATCACATGCTGGAGCAGTGGCCCAATTGCTTAAAGCCTTCATTTTGTGCCAGTAAGAAATTCCTGAGGTCCTTACTCAAAAAAAAATTTTTAAAAGTCTCCTTCTGTGCTGAGAAAGCATGAATGTTTTTAGTAGAATAAACCTTTCCTTGGTTTCTTGTACATTTAAGACACAGGCCATTCGGTTGGTTTGTGGTTAACCTGAATTTACACATTGAGGATGTGGCTCCCACTGCAAGTTTATGTCTAGCNGGGAAGTCTTACCAAGTCTGGACTGTGAGCAGGACCCGAGTTTATGTATAAGCTCTAGACTAACAGCTCACAATTATGCAAATGGGCAGGGGTGAGCGTGATGGGTCCCTTCTATTTCTCTATCTGTGTTCCAGTGTAGGCCCCTAAATCCAGCTTGGGGCTACAGTTGGAATTCTAGGTCATGTATTACAAGTTGAATGCCTCTAATCTGAAAATTACATAAGAGAGGCTGAAGAGATGACTCAGNGGTTAAGAGCACTAGTTCTTTTTGCAGAGGACTCAGGTTCAATCCCCAGCAACCACATGACAGCTNACAACTGTCCATAATTTTAGTTGGGGATCCAACACCTTCATCTAATCTCTGAAGCCACCAGGAGTGCATGTGGTACACAGAAAGACAAGTGAGCAAAATACTCACATACATAAAATAAGTAAATCTAAAACAAACAATAAAATCAAAACAACAAAAACTTTTTAAAAAAGATATCGCATAAGGCTGGGGAGACAGTGCTGTTGGTAAAGTGCTTGCCTTGCAAGCATGAAGACCTGAGTTTGGTTCTCAGAATTCATGTAAAAAGAAAAAGGAAAAGAAAGAAAGGAAAGGAAAAGAAAGAAAGGAAAGGGAAAGTAAGCTAGGGAGAAAGAAAGCTGAGCATGGTTGCATGTGCTTGTAATCCCAGCACTGGGGAGGCAGAGACAGACAGATCTCTTGGCTTGCTGGATGCCAACAAGCCAGTTCTGTGAGCCCCAGGTCCAGGTGAGGGACAGTGTCTCAAAAAACAGGGCAGGCAGTGCCTGAGGAACAACACCTAAGGTTGACCTCTGGCCTCCAAACTCACACATATTCACTCACACACACACATGCTCACACACACACTCACATACACATACTCAAACACACACACATGCTCACACACACACTCACACACACACATACACACATGCCCACACACACACTCACATACACACACATGTTCACACACACACTCACATACACACACATGCTCACACACAAGTCCACACAAACGTACACACAAATTAATTTTTATTATATAAGATTACCTATGTGTTATGCTTTTAAGGGATATATTAAACATTTATGAATTTCATGTTCAGAAATGGGCCTCATGCAAACATATCTGAAACAGAAAATAAATGTCAACTGAAACACTTCTGATCTCAAGTATTTTGGTCAAAGGAGACTCGAGTGGAGTAGTTTAGACAGCACTTAGTGCTATGGGATCTGGGGCTGTTTTCCAGAAGGATCTGGATCCAGATTTTCAAAGGTTAATAATATTGAACAGCACAGCCCTAACCAGAGACACTTGATTTCTAGAACCAACTTCACTTCTGAAAGATACTTTCTTTGGGCACTTATTTTCCTAAAAGGAAAGGGAATTTGCACATATTCCTGGACCTCAGTTCTTATCCTCACAGTGTCCTGGAAGAATTCTTTCCCTTGGGACCNGAATGCTAATCTGTTCAAGGTCACATAGAGAACGCAAGGAACAGAGAATCTCAAGTGTAATCTTCTGAGTTTACATTACAAGGGAGCGAGGCTAATCAAGGCAAGAATAAGCCAGGCTGACCCTTTCTGAGGTCCAGACTTCTAGTGACAACGCTAGATGTGAATACCACAGCGTACAAAGCATCCTCAGGCTCTTGTACAGGAGACTGCTAGAGGCGGACTAGGAGGCACTGGAGAGATGGCTCAGTGATTAAAAGCCCNTGTCACNGCTTTGCCACAGAACCCGTTTGGTTCCCAGCATCGACATTGGGCAGCTCACAACTGCCTTGAACTCCAGCCCCAGGGGATCTGATGCCCTCACTAGTCTCCTCAGGTACCCACATACACTGGCATAAACACATGCATTACACATAAATTAAAAATTAAAAAAAAACAAACTATGCAGGTGGGACCAATGACTAACAAAGAATTGAAACACCATGACTGGGCCTCTGAGAGAAGAGATAAATGGTCAATACGCGTTGGCAGCCTCAGGGAGCAAGGCAGAGTTCAGAATGATCTAGTAACTGGTCTTTACAATGATACTTTGAGTCAGCATGGCCACTGGGACCTGATAGTCACTGCACTCATGTTTTGTAAGACACGGGCACCNAAGAGGTCTGGACAAATCTTCCANCAATTTCACACAGTCTTGAGTGAATCTGAGTTAGATCAGCAGTTGTCAACTTGTGGGCCATGACCATCAGAAAATACCTATTTCCAATGGTCTTAGNACCATACATTTATTATTTATTATTGCTACTTTCTAACTGTAATTTCGCCACTGAGTGGTGTCTCAGTTCCTATGAAAACCACTGAGTTAGACACTTGACTATTTTGTTCTTCTGAAATGCCTCGTTCCCCTGATGGTCCCAGATAAATGGAATGTTACAGTATACAGATTTTATATGTGTGTGTGTGTGTGTCTGTGTCTGTGTCTGTGTCTGTGTCTGTGTGTGTGTGTTTCACACAAACTTGGGTTCTAGAGCACTATTCAAAGTTACTACTTTAATATAGCTGCTTTAAGTGGAGTGTGGTGGTCCACACTTCTAAACATAGCGCTTGGAAGGCTGAGACAGGAAGCTCTTGAGTTTGGGACCAGCCTGGGCTACATAAATNGACCCTTCACAAAGGATGAGGGAAGAACTCTGAAGTTGTCANTTCAGATAGTAGGAAACTTTAGAGTAACATTTACTCAGAATTATATTGTTGTAGTCTATGAAATGAAACTATCTTTANTCGATGATCTTCTAAACTTCTCAAATCATTGGTAGCAAATGAAACCTGTGGGACTTACTGTATCAATACGCACAAGGCACCATTTTATTCTTTTTCAGTTTTCCATGAATCANGTTTCCAGGGAACACCAAATAAGATATGTTTTCTGTAGTAATATGAAGTGGATTCCCAGTCCCTAAGGCTCTTCTGGTTAAACACTAAGTGGCAAGAGAAGTGCCGTGAAGGNTGCGGCTGTCTGCCAGCCAGGGACCCCAGCGTCCCACTTCATGCCTCCAGAAGAGGTCGGCTTTCCAGCCACCTGAGCTTCCGACAAGGATGATTCTGCCTCACCCCAGCAGTCCTCCTGACCAGCCAGATAGAGCTGCCCCTGCTCCAGGAGAAGGCTAGCAAGCTTTGCTGTACAGGTCTCTAGAGCCTCCTCCCGAGTGACTTCAGCCATGGCTAAGCCAATTCAGAGGCCAACAGAGTGGTTGTTACCTACTCAGAGTGTTTCCCGTTGGGAAGGACAGAATGTTTCTTTGAAAGCTAGAAATGCCTCTAGGCTATCTCCATTGATGACTTCTTGTAGACAGTCTCTTACAGGATGACAGCCATTTAGTACTGTTTGTTTGTTTGTTTGTTTGTTTGTTTGTTTGTTTGTTTTAAATAGGGTAGAAATGGGAATCTACTGTGTTATTCTCTTTCAAAATCTTTCCTTGACTCCCTACTTCCTCCACAGTACGGCCTGGGACCCTTATTGTAGACTGAAAATTCTGCTATCAGCTAATTTAAACTACCTTCCCATCCTTCTCTAGCACCTCATCCCATNCAACTTCCATGCCAGTTTTATCCGTCATGCACATGCGCACACGGTCTCCCTCCACACATGCGCACACAGTCTTCCTGAGCTCCAAAGGCTCTAAACTGAGAATTTCACCTCAGGTTCTTTTTGCTCTTTCTTGCTCACACTTGGGCTCTCTTTGGGGTGGCCTTTGGCCATTTCNTCAAGTTACTCAAATCTTTATTCTAACCAAGTTCAAATGCTTCCTCTTTCCCGACTGTCCCCCAAACTCTTACTCTGCCCTCACCTCACTTTGCCTCTCCTGGCCCATTCCTCAGAGTGACCTTCTGTGGTCCTGAAGGACAGGACCATGTCCACTCCACTCCGCATGCTTCAAGCCCTGTCTGGGGTCTTGCCTGGAGCAAAAGGTCACTAAATATTAGCTTCCACTCATGGTCCGTGGACCAGGGCTTGTAGTCTAAAAGTCATAGAGCTAGACCTAGCTGCAAGAGGAATGGGAAGCATAGCCTTTATGTTGAGTGGCCATTACCCCACTGGGATCTCTAATACCGAGGGAGTGGAAGATGGCTACCGGCCCAAACAACTGGCAACTTCCGCCTTAGGTGTTCAGTAACAACCTCACAGAGACCACATAGTGTCTTCTCTGCAGCAGACACTGCCTGCCCCAGAGGGAAAAGGAGTAAGGACCAGGGGGTGGATGGAAGCCTCGTATATCATCCACCCTGAGATGTGGGAGCTGGCTCTGAGTCTCCAGCTTGCTTTAACTGCAGTTCTGTTTGCTTTACCAGGAGCCTGACAGACAGTCGAACATGCCACATTCTTATTGCCACCTGGCTTTGGTAGACGGACACTGGCATGGATGCCTGCAGGAGAAACAGACAGGAAAGCTGTTGGAGTGTTGAAATGGCTAACAGTGCAATTTTCATTTCCTTCCAGCTTCCTGCTTCATGATTTCTTTAAGAATGCAGGACTTGTGATCCTGCTTGAGTTCAGCTAATACTTAGTGACCTTTTGCTCCAGGCAAGACCCCAGACAGGGCTTGAAGGATGCAGAGTGGAGTGGACATGGTCCTGTCCTTCAGGACCACAGAAGGTCACACAGCTCACTCTAAGGAATGGGCCAGGAGAGGCAAAGTGAGGTGAGGGCGGAGTAAGAGTTTGGGGGACAGTCGGGAAAGAGGAAGCATTTCAACTTGGTTTTGAGGAGTGCTTAGAATAATGATTTGAGTAACTTGAGGAAATGGCCAAAGGCCACCCCAAAGAGAGCCCTAGTGTGAGCAAGAAAGAGCAGAGAGAATCTGTGAAATCCTCAGTTTAGAGCCTTTGGAGCTCAGGAAGACCGTGTGCGCATGTGTGGAGGGAGACCGTGTGCGCATGTGTGGGGCTGTCATCGTGCAATGCCTTCCAAGCTCTGGAATTTGTGTGGTCAAACTTCTTTCCTATGACAGAGAACCACACTTTGTGTCACAGGCATCCACAACTAAGTGAGAGAGAGAGAGAGACATTTCTCACCCGAGCTCTTTCTATGAAACCACTGACGTCATAGCATTCTTTGGAAAGATTCTAAGGTCCTCACCTGAAAACGCTAGACCCCGGATGTATCAGTATCTATCTACTCCACCACCTCGTCTTCAGCTCAGCTTGAGAGGTTTGGCTGGAATTTTGACCCCAGTCCTTTAGCGTGTGTGTTCCCTTCCAAGTTCTTGCCCTAGTTGACTGGAAGACAAATATCTGGTGGGGTTGAAATGAAAAGTTCTGTTTCTTATGGAAAGAGAGTTCACTAAATGCCAGTCACAGCATATAGTCCCTTTATGTCCAGGGCCCATGTCATTGTGACGGGTGTACAATGTAAGGTCGCGACCTCTTTGCTGTACTGAAGGAAGCCTGGGGTTCAAGGATGTGAAATGCTTGCTCCAGGTGACACAACTCCTCAGTTACAACGTTGGATCCATGCCCAGGTTGGCCCAGCTCTGGAGTCCATGTCCTTGGTCCTCCGGAGCCNGGGACTACAGAAGTATTTCTCTGCCAAAGATAGAAATGGAGCTGAGTGGCAAAGCATATGCAAGAGGAGGAGGAGGAGGGAGGAAGGCAGGAAGAGAGAGAAGAAAGAAATGCCTGGCTCACACCTTTGTAATCCCAAGACTTGAAAATCTAAGGGAGGAGAATTTTCATGAGCTTGAGACCAACCTGAGCTACACAGTGAAATTGTCTCACAAACCAAAGCAGGACCTGGGAAGTGGGTGAAAATGCTTCCTGTGCAAGCCTGATGGCCTGAGTTCCATCCACAGAGCCCACATATGAAGCACACCTGTCTGGAATTGCAGCCACCCCTTCAGGAGACGAGGGATGGAGACAGAATCATTGGGGGCTCTTGGCTGGTTGGCCTGAAATACACAACAGGCATAAACAAGGCAAACCCTCCCTCAACAGGTGGAGAGCAAGAACAGACTTTAGGAAGTTGGCCTCTGATCTCCACATGTACTCACCGTGCATACACTACGTCACACGCACATCAAGTAAACTTTTGAAAAACGAAAAACAAACCCTTTTTTAAAGGCTGAGAAGATGGCTCAATCAGTAAATACTTGCACAAGCATAATGGCAGATTTTAATCCCCAGAACACAGACTAAAAGACAACAACCAAAATAAACCACCAGAAAAAAAAATTAGGCATCGTGGCAAGTTCTCAGAACTGGGGCGATGATTTCTGGGGCTCACTGGCCATCCAGCAGAGTCTATTTGGTGAGTTTTGGGCTGGTAAAAGATGCCCCCCATCTCAAAAAATAAAATCAAATATGGATAGTGCCTAAAGAACAACACCAGAGGTTGCGTTTTGGCCTCCATGTGCATGTGTGCATGAGAACACGTACCTGCACACAGGAAGCGGAAAAGATGGCAGTGGGATGGAGAGAGAGAGAGAGAGAGAGAGAGAGAGAGAGAGAGAGAGAGAGAGAAAGGAGATAGGAAAATTCTCATCTATTCATCCTGCTTTTGTCCCTGCTGTCCTCCAAAGCAGCATAAGGACCCTTTTTCTGGGCCTTTCCCTCTTCACTCCCCAGAAGACAGAAGAGTGGTCATGAACTTCCTCTCCTCCAGTCCTCAAGTTGTGTAAGCAGCATGGGGGGAAAAATGCTCNCCCTCACAGCTGAGTCTGGGAGTCTGCCCTCTTTCTGATTTTTCTCTTCTAGGTAAATACACACTGAGCTGGGTGGTTTTGTCTTAAGTAATGAGAAGTCATTGGGATGTGCATATCAGCAACCAGAGCCATAGACAATAACCATAAACTGCAAGAGGCATTNCACTGATGCTTTGACTAGGCCCCCAGACTCAGTCTGTCTGTAACTCTTTAGAGGAGTGAAATTTCCAGGTGTGTTTCAAAGGCAACTTCAGAGACCACATCTCAGGACTCTTGAGCCTGCTCACTACTCAAGAGACTAAAGAGAGCCTAGAGATTGGGGAGGAAAGAAAATTCTGTGGGGCGGCCTTAGGTGGATAGTGCCATGCAGTGCCCACCTATGCAGTGCCCACCCATGCTGGGTGCATCCTCACCCTCCAAAGGGTGCTGTTTATGAGTCCTACATTTGGGGACCAGGGTCTAACCCAATGACTTTTCTTTATGCCCCCTCTGTTCTTTCCTGATTTTTGTTGTCTTTTTCCAGGGTGACCTGTGGCCATTTTCCTGTTACTCTTCTTCAGGGTACACAGAGGGAGAGCTTGGCTGACCACTTGTTTTG
>LZPO01097419.1:53305-66790 GCA_001675575.1 Neotoma lepida
GTATTCAGGCACTCAACAAGTATATATTGAGCATCTGCTGTATATCAAGGCCTCTTCTAACTGCTGAAAGTGCACATTAGCGATGAACAAACAGGGATATCTGTGCTCAAGAGAGAAGGAGGGGGGNACAGAGAGACAGAGGAGACCATCAGTTAACATCCTTTCTTTCTTTCTTTCTTTCTTTCTTTCTTTCTTTCTTTCTTTCTTTCTTTCTTTCTTTTTCTTTAAGGAATAACTATGTTGGGGAGAGGCTTTATTTAAAGTTTTAAAAATAAATAAAGCTGCATCGGAAGGTGCGTACTTGAAATCCCAGCACTTAAAAGGTNGAGGCAGGAGGGTCAGGAGTTAAAGGCCAGCCTTAGTTACATAGTGAGTTAGAAACCAGCCTGGGGTACATGAATCCTTGTCTCAAAAAAGAAAAGTGTTTTAAACAATCCAAACAGAGCAAGAGGAGAATTTGGAATGCACACTATCGAACTAAGGTGTTTCTGAGCGCTGACTGGCTTACCTCCACCTTCAGCACNGACCCTGAGAGTACGCAGGTGACCACCCAGACGCTTTTGAGAGGCTAATCTGAAAAGATCTCCACACCAGAGAGGAAAGCAGAAATGATTAACAGACTTATGACATCTGCTCTAAGAAATGACAGGTCCTGAGACCTCACTGCTCTCATCAGGAGCTACTTCAGAATGAATTGCCCTGTATGCTGTTTGTTCAGCTACCTAGGACTTTAGAATACATTGTGCCTGGCTATTTGCCAGTTTGCATTCTGATAACTCAGCAGTGCCCCTACACGAAGGCTCACCAGCCTCTGCCATCTGCTCTCAATGGGCAGGACGGGGAGAGACCTCCTCAGCTGCTAATCAAGGCCCTCAGTCACCCTCCATGGCAAATGCCTCTTCATTTGGTGAGGGCCGAGGCTTTCTCTCAGCGCTGTTCTGTGCCTGTCTCTTATACACATCTAGATGTGTATAAGAGACAGATACCAATCAGCCCCCTAAGAGGTGGCTTCGGCTGCAGGATCCTTTTTCATGTTTCCCAGCCATGTTTCTGGATGTTAGACTTCGTAAAATTTCAACTCAAGTTGACGGTGACTTTCCTTTCTGCCCCCAGCTTAAAAATGATAAAAACCTTCAACAAAATTATTAAANCAAATCAAATTAAATTAAATCAGGTCCTTCCAACAGAGCTTGAGTTGGAGCACAACCTTGATGTCAAATCCTCAAGCGTAGAGTTTGATCAAGCTAGAATTTAATCTACAATTCGTAATGAAAAACACCTGTTGAATCCCTCAAGGTCATGTATTTNCATCAGCACCGTTCAATATTTACCTAGTCCTCTGCACTATGAAAGTCAAACATTACAAATCTTGACCCTTTTGTTTTGTATCCTATTTGTAAGGACTAAGCAGTCAAGCACGTGATAGACAGGCCTAAGTAGTCGAGCATGTGATAGACAGGCCTAAGCAGTTGAGCACATGATAGACAGGCCTGATGAATAGACCCAGAAAAGAACTCACTTAAGGAATCTGACTTTTGTGGAAACAAATGTATTGAGTTCCTTAAGGGATCTTTTAAGTTATTTCCAAGCATGTCTGGAAATAAATGAAAGTTGTTTTTGTGGTCTTGAAAGGCCAACCTTAGCACGAGGTCACCTTCTATAGTGTGGGGATGGCGGAGGGGAAGACAAGGTCTCAGGAGACCTGGCATCTTTGCTCTGTAAGTGCTGCCTCGTCACTTTCACGCCCTGGGTTTTCCTAGGAGACAGCTGGGGACAGCTACCTTAAGAGCCCTGCTGACACTCTAAGAGGCACCCATTGGCTGTCAAGCCCAGGGTNCCTCAGAGCCCTCTAAGCTCTGTACCTGGGACTCTTGCTGCCTGGAAGAAGCCACTCAAAAGCCACAGCAGGGGCCTCTGAGTTTCTTGAAAGGATGAGGGGAATGACAGTCGGCATATAACACAGCACCTTCTAAGACATTAAAAACAAAGCCAAAAACAAACAAACAAACAACAACAACAAAAACCCCATATCTTCAGAATATATTCTTCAGTCTCATTTATGTAATTATATAATAAACAGAGAACTAATACCCATGCAGGTTCCAGGTGTGTATGGATATGTGACGTAGACAATGGTCTGGGAGGGCAGAGAATGGCTGACAGTTGTGGACAGGAGAGAATTAGGGAGGGAAGAGGGGACTGTCAACCGTTCATACATTTCCCCATTTCATTCAAATTATACAGCAGGAGTTATTTATTATTTTTAAAGTATAAATTTAAACTCGCAGTATACTCATACAGCTATTGGGTCAAAGTCTTGAGACTAATACAATTTTATATATTATCATCTGGTTTCACCTGTCCCAATGCCTAACTAAAAAGCATNTTCACTTAAAAACNAAGTTTTTTAAAACATTTTATAGGTGTTATTTATTCAGTTAATATGCAAAGAAGCCTATATATAGGACAGAATTATTTTACTAAAAATATTGAGACACGTATTCTCTCATTTAATTACTGGACAGGGTAATATGACTTTGGAAACAAACACTGAGTGTTTGTCTAATATGTCACAAGATGCCAGAGTTAGCTAGGTGACATTCATGTGTGGTCTGTTAGATGCTGTTCTGGTTTATTTATTTACATTATTTACTTTTAAAATCATACTTTATCTTATGTATACAAAGCCGTTCTGATTTAGAATTGTGAACATTTTATAAAATGTACTAGGCAAGAAAGAAACACAACTACTTTTCAATAGTATTAAAAAAAAAAAAATGTAAGAACAAAATGCTTACAGTTGCTACCAGTACAGATGTGAGCAGGATGAGTCAGTGATGGTTTATTTTACAAAGCAAGCGTGATTCTTCCCGCTTGAGGATTTCTTTTCTTTCCCTCCTCTGAGTTACCTCATNGCTATGAGCTGACAGCCAAAGCCCTATTTCCTACAACTAAGATGGGACCTGCCACATTCTCACGCTCAGGACATGGTAGGCCAGCATGTGTAACAACAGCTGTCTTCATCTGTGAGATACCAGGTGCCCACATCTAGTGTGCTTAGCACAATGCCAAGTGAGCTTCTTTCTCTCTATTTGATGTGTTAAAAACAAACAAACAAACAAACAAAAAAAAACCCCTAAGATTTACTTAAAGAAGCAATTTTCTCAAACTGGGGACACGCAAAGCTGGGATTTGAATTTTGGGGCGTCTGGCTCCGAAGACCATACCTTTCCCTCTGAGTCTTGTCAACAGAAATCTGCAGCCATGAGCCATCTTCTTTGAGTTCACACTGGCATCCATGGCTGAGGAGTAAATGACTTCGATGGCCCTGCACTGAGTGAGTGATAGTCAGGGTTAGAAGGAAAGCAAAGTAGTCAGCGAAGGAGCTCTCCAGTCTGCTAAGCCTGGAATCTTCCATGTGACAGCTCCGAAGGAAATAGAAATTAAATGTTCAGTCTGCAAAGAGTATGTCTGTACTCTACTTCTGTGGGTTCTGCGTGGATCCAAACAACTTCAAATCAAAACTATTGACAAACAAATTGCATTTATATTGAACACATATAGACATTTTCCTTGTAATTCACTAGTCTAGACANTATAACACCTATGTGTCTTAGATAGCACTTGTAATTCACTAGTCTAGACACTATAACACCTANGTGTCTTAGATAGCACTGGTATTGTGTTAGGTGTTGTAAGTAATCAGAGATCATTTTAAAGTATTCACATATAGACATTTTCCTTGTAATTCACTAGTCTAGACACTATAACACCTATGTGTCTTAGATAGCACTTGTATTGTATTAGGTATTGTAAGTAATCAGAGATCATTTTAAAGTATTCAGGAGTAAGCACATAATTTATAAGCAAGTACTATACCATTTTGTAGAAGGAACAGGCAGATTTTGATGATTACTGGATTCTGAAACCGCCCTTCAAAGATACCAAAGGACAGCTGTATTTGGATGCTAATTACAGACCTATACACAGTCCTCACAACACACCACCTTTCCAGTATTTCAGAGATCGTCCACAAACAACCAGTTATCACAATTATTTTGAGAGATGCCTATCCTTTTGTGACAGAACTTCATTCCATAGGGTGGTTGGAAGGAAAGGGAGGGCTGGCTCCCATGAGGTCAGATGTAGTATGTGGCATTGTGAGGGTGGATTGAGTCCATGAGGTCAGCAGGTCCCCACCGCTGTGTGTTCTGTCTCACCACAGTCCCAAAGCAACAGGGCTATTGTGATCAAGGAAGGGAGGGAGGGAGAGAGGAAGGGAGGAGAGGGAGAGAAAGAGAAAGAGCAAGCTATAAAGAAATCACCCTAGATTTCTTAAACAGAGCAGATTTGATGCAGGGGATTGGTTGAGAAGATAATAGAAGAGCAATCTCAGGAGGAACAAGAGTGTGAACTTCCATCCTTGGGGTCAAGAAATAGCAGGAAGTGATGGTTCTGCCAAATCCAGAAGCAGATTTCCCAGAGGAGTCNAAGAAGGACCCTCTGTTCACCAGAGCAAGGGCTGAGGGTGNGGAGGAATGGCCTCCTACTGTTCCCTTCTGAAGGATCCAGAAATATAGAAATATAAAATTGTAAACCTAAAAAAATAAAAGCTGACAGCCATCAGCTTTGGCAGCAAATAGGGATTAACCTTTAACTGAACCCTTCCATGTTTTACGATGGGTTGCTCTGTCAGCAACCCAAATGTTTAGTTTTTTACTAAAGATTGCCCTCTGTAGTCCTGGGGTTAGTTATTCTCAATAAACCCTTACCACTCACTACCNAAACCAAAGCTAACTTTTAATGAGTTCTACATGACAGCCTGCTTTGCGTTGTTTCATATTCCTCCCGCTACGGGAACCCAGCTATGTTGGGNAAAGTTGCAGGTTTGGGCAAACATCAATTAACTATCTCAGGAAGGGCTGCAGGGATATACGAATATTATTTAGCTGAAACCCTCTAAAACCTTGTCAATGGCAAATTGTAAAATCTAAAATAGCCTAATGCTTACTTCTTGCTATAAAAAGGGGACCAGAAACTGCCTCCAGAATCCCGAACCCTGGCTGTGGTTTCAGCTAGCTGACAAGCTTCTGTGCCCTGTGGTGATTTTCTTTTCTTTTTCTTTCTTTCTTTCTTTTTTTTTTTATGGAATAAAGTCTGCTTCTGGTTTAATAGACTTTGGTGGTCTGTTCCCCATTATTGTCTGACCCCAGACCCAACACTTCCTTTCAACATCCTTCTATGTTTCTCTCTGTAATGTCCTGAAGCTAGAGGGTAAGGAATCCTGGGAAATGTACTTCCCTGTCTTACAAGACCAGTCTCAAATTGAAGGCCAAATATGCAAATGATTGCCATTATCCTGAAATCAACAATGAGGTAAGGAGTAGGTCGAAAATATGGCAGGGGAAGGTAGGACTGGAGAAGAGAAGAGTTGAGTTCCATGAGGTCGACAGGTCCCCTCTGCCACATGTTCTGTATCACCACAGTCCCAAAGCAACAGAGCCAAGCAACCAGAGATTAACACCCCTGAAACCATGGGCCAAAATAAATAAACCTGTCCTCTTTTTCAGTTGCTTGTCTCAGGTATTTGTTAAGAGTCCTGCAAAGCTGACTACCAAGTGCCAAGTAGTTTAAAGTTCTTTGTTTTCTTTTAGGAAAATGAGGAAGAGGCACAAGAATGGAATAAAATTCAGTAAGTATGATCCCAAAGAAATATCTGAAAATAAGTTTAGAAACAGCACTAAGTTCCCGTACCCAGAATTCATTGTGATGAAGCTGGCAGACAAAGGAAGAGGTTGACAGTTGTCAGAGGATGATCCACCAAACCTGAACAGTCAGCCCCACCCAGGGAGGGCTGAGGGGTGGAAGGCTGAACAGCCTGAATATCCACGTCTCCGTGTGCCCACGTCCAAAGTTGCTGGGAGTGCTGCCCAGGCTGCAGTTCATGAGGCCTGGATGTCCCTGAGGTAAATAACCATCAGTATATTCATTCATTCCACAGAAATTCNTGGAACCCTCANAACACCCTAANAACCACAGAGAACCGTCAANTAATGGGAATATCCCAGCATCNCTATGAGTCAGAGTGATGCTGTCCAGCCCATCTGGAGCAGAGGGAAGAGTATTGTGAGGANAGGGTTTGGTCAAAGAGAAGCACCAATGCACACCTCTTCCCTTGTCACTCTTAGTCNTGATGNNCACATTTATGTGATGAGGACACAGCTGCTTCATTAANAGAGACAGTACAACAAAACCAATTATGTTTTCTTCTAGCTTATTCTACCCANTTCAACAAACATCTGTGATGTGCCAACTGGGTGTCTGGTGCTGGAGTTGTAAACATGAACGTGTTCTTTAAAAATGGTCTCCCTTCCCTCCACAAGGCAGAAGTGGCACATCTAGGCAACTTCAAATCCAGACAGTGTTACCAGAGACCTGAGTTCCCCTATAGGTTTCTGTGAGGTGTGGGGGGGGAACGGGGGCCAGGGGGCTCCCCCAGGACAAAGCAATGGTGACACTGGTCAGGGCCATGGGAAGCTGGGCTGAGCCTCCTCTGCAGTCTTCCAGCCACCACTTCTGAGAGTGCTGATTGTCAACCATGGGAAAACCTTTTCCTTACAGTGTGCCTTCAGAATTCAGAACAACCAGNGGGTGCAAGANAGGCTTCTAGCTTCTGCAGGGCCCTGAAGAGCTTCCTCCCAGTTCTCAGCCACGGAGGCCTCACTGTTCATCTCTCCTCGTCCGGAACAAGGCAAAGAATAGAGACCAGGATATCTTCTTTGCATTGAAGTCAGATTTTCTCCTGTTAGATTAATGCTTTATAAAAAGTACCCNTGTAATTTAACCCAGTACTATATTTCTGACCTATTAATAATTTTAAAAGATACACCTGATAAGCTCTTTGCCAACACTTTTTCTTGGGGAAAAAAAGTGTTCATGTGGTTGATAAAGGACTCCATCCGTTCCACTCACNACACAAAATTGCATTCCTAAGGTGATACTGCTGGGTCTTCAGGCACAGATACACTCTGTTTCATAAGAGGGAATGAGTCACACCCAAATCTAGCA
The DNA here is from genome assembly GCA_001675575.1 of Neotoma lepida. Classification (NCBI taxonomy): domain Eukaryota; kingdom Metazoa; phylum Chordata; class Mammalia; order Rodentia; family Cricetidae; genus Neotoma; species Neotoma lepida. Next base: position 60,374 of record LZPO01097419.1, read on the forward strand.
ATTTTTGGTGTAGAAAATTTGCTTCTTGGAATACCAGTTTGCTTTGAAAAGTTGAATTCTCTTTTTTATACACAAAGAAAGATTGTGCATTTTCAAAGCATAACAAAAATGTCACCAGCTGGGTGTCTCCACTTTCCTCCAGGATGTGGGATATCAAGTGGCATTTTGTACAGAGCTCTTGATCCATTTGTTTCAAGAAAGCATAGCAGGACTGCTGTAGTCCTGCTGAGATCTCTCCAACCATCCACCTCATGNGNATATGCAACTGGGAACTCTGAGGGGTAACCTGGGATTCCAGTCTGGCTCTCTGGATCTCCTTCATGCCTCTCCAGGGCTGACCTCCTAACCCATGGCACCCCAAGGTCCTGCTGCCTCATTCTGCCGGAATTTGTTTAGAAAAGAAACTTGCCTGGTTGGAGTCCTAAACTGCTTTGTTATTGTAATATTCACTGAGGATTTTTGTTGCTTTCAGCACCTGAAGACATCCAGTGAAGTTTTAGGCATTGCATAATAAAACCAACTGTTGTCATTGGCTTATACAGCCAAGTCAAAATACCACACATCACTCAAATGAGTGTTAGGGAAATGAACTTGAGGGTTGGGTGGACTGGGGCCTTGTTTGCTTCTTTGACTAGTTTTGTTGACTGAAGTGGCTGGGGCAGTTGAGCAGGTGTGGGAAAGGGCGGATCAACTTACCTGAGCATCCCTCCCCCGCCCTCTCTCAATGTTAATTAAACACTATGTCAACATTACTGCCTTTGGAATTAACAAAACAGCCAAAGCTGAATTCANCTTTGGAGGGAATAGGCAATTAGAGAAAAACAGAATGAAAAGAAAAGGGAGTTTAAAAATGTCCCTGTCTCCCATGGGCCGTGAGTAAAAGGTCTCTGTAGCTTTGTTTGAAGCCGTTCTACTCTTTTTTAATTTTTAATTTTTTTTTTGTGCAACGAAGGCACTTTTACTAGTTTACGTCTGAGTCATCACTTTAATATATAAATCCTTTCAGCCTGACGAGATTGACAGGAAAATGCTTCCCCATGAAGCTGAAGGCTTTTCCCAGGCCTCAGCCACACTCTGGTTCAAGGTGTGTCATGAGTGTGACACAGCTCTAGCACCGTGTTTCTGCCCTCACCCNTCTGGGCTCTGTGGGGACTAGGGATGTCCTGCAGAACTTTCTCCTTGATGGTGTTTTATGGGAGCTTAGGCTTAGATGCTAGCAGGCTGGGGTGGGCTCAAGCACACACACTCTGGGGCCAGACTGCTGTGAGCTTTATCCACCCCGGCACCTGATCCCGGGCAAACGGTGTTGGTCTTGGCAATCCACAGTTTTCTCAAGGGGAAAGGGAGGGTAGTTGGAGTTTCTGCTTCCCAGGGTTTACATGAGAGATAAATCAAAGGTTGAAAGTGTTATTAATGACTAAACATGAGTAGCCTGGACAGACTTATCAATGCTGATAAAACCAGTGACTTGTTTATGAACTGTCTAGNCGAACACNTCCTGCTGATTTCAGCCGCNACACCGTGAAGGTGGGAATCCTAGGTGCNNAGTGCTGAAGACACTTCATCAGTATGTGTCTACTGAAGAACTGTGAAGTCAGGAGCTGGCAATTGAAGGGAGCACCCAGTGTGTTTGCCTGCAGGGATCCTGTGCAAGGAGAGACCCAGACAATCGCCTCCCACCTCACTCTCTGGCCTGCAGCTCTCAGTTCTCGCATCCCCAAAGCCCCTCTCAGAAGAGCATCTCAGTGCTTACGATGGAAAGTGATGGCGCTGATGAGCAGGCGCAGAGCCTCATGCCCCTTCACGTGTCATGTGTCTTGCCAGCATGCCCACTTGAGTCTGCCAAGAGCTGACTAGTATGGATCTCATGGGACCGGGTGACCCTGCTGAGTCCAAGTCCTAGTGGACCACAGTAAGAGCACACCACCGTAATTACTGCATGTGCCAACACTGGAATAAAACAACCAGACCCACATGCAAGTGGTCCCCATGTCTGAGTTAATTGTAGTGAAAAGAAACGAGGAGGCTGAGCTGGCTATCAATTCTCATAACCAGTTTGCACCTGGGTGCTTTGAACAGGTCACTTCAGAAGGAATGTTCAGAGGAACTATTAATTATAACCATTAAACATAATTGCAACAATTAAAATTCTAAGATAAACTTGGACTTAAACATTATTCAGTACGATTGGCACAGGTCAGCCGCGAGACTAAGTTCTGACCCAGAGAATCAAGACTTTAAGTAGCAGAGAACAGAATACAAGATCACAGTCCTGGTCCCATGTTCCCTGTTACAGAGAAGCTTAAACTCTGAGAAATCAAACGGTTAGACACACATGTGCATGTGTATACACACACACACACACACACACACACACAACACACACACACACACACTTCTCTCCCTTAGTGTCAAGAGCAGGTGTGCTTTTCCATACCTGCACTCAATCTTGACAACTAGGATACTCAGCATGACCTCATAACTCGGTGTTCTTTGCTCCCGGATGAACTGAGATAAATGTCTAACATTGTAATCAGCTCTTTGAAATGCTAACTAAAGCACAATTTAGTATCCTGCTCAACAGGTCACAGGCACAGAAGGAGGCCAAGACCAGAACATTCTTCCATAGCAATTACAACCAAATCCCAGATGCATATCTTCATGTGCCCACATGGGAAGATAGCACATCATTTCAGAGATTAAAGGTGACCAGGAGCAGGCCTGTGCTACTGGGGGCATCAGTCACAGCCATTAGGAAAAGAGGCAGAGGCAGGAGCAGACACAGACTGGAGGAAGCCATTCCCTTTCATGTTTTAGAGTGTGTGGGTTTCTCTGTGGAAGAATCACACTTGTGGTGCTCTTAGACACACCTGCTGTCTTCATAACCCTTCATGGTGGAGGCTGTGATAAAGTATCCCTACCTCACTAGGCTTAAAGGCAGCTGGGACTCGAGAGTCTGTGGTGTAACATTTCACCTACGATAACAGGCAGATGACTTTCTCTGATTTGCTATACAGTTTTCTTTTATCTCTTGTTGGGGTATTTGGAGACTTANGGTTTGTTTCAACCCAGACTCCACACTCCTCATGATTATAAAGTTAAGATTTTTTCTTTCTTCCCCTAAATCCTCTCACAAACACATTCCTCCTCTGTAACAACAGCTTCGTAGTGGGTTTGTTCTCCTGCCATTGCCCTTAGTTGATGACAGGAAACTGCCTACCAAATGCCCAAGTAAGTGCCTCTGGTGGGAGGGAGAAAAAGAACATGTTATTTTTCCTGTGCTCAGCTTCAGTTGTGGGCTCTGCAGACACCAACATTTTTTCTTAGGTTGCTCCAAAGGTGACATGAGACTGACCCCAGAGCAAGAGCACAAGCCTGACACCCGGGAAGTAGTGCCATGTAACCTGCCCTAAGGGGCCAGAGAGATGGCTGCCTGGGTAAGAGTGATCACTGCTCTTCCAAGGGTTCAGTTCCCAGCACTCACATCAGGTGGTTCACAATCATCTGTTACTCCAGCTCCAGAAGATTCGACATCTTTCCTCTGCAGATAGCCCACACACACATGTGAGACAGACTCTCTCTACCCCCTACACACACACACACACACACACACACACACACACACACACACACACACACAGGAGGAGGATTAAAAATAAATCTTTAACTTGTCCCAGAGGCAGGCTCTGAGGTCATCACTGGGAAAACTTGACTAGGTTTATAGAAGTGAGTGGCTTTGGGGAACCAGGTCAGTAGCATGGTCACTGGATCTCACAGGAGAAAGCTATGCGCCAGGGAGGAGGGAGACTCCCTCCGGAGCTCCCGGGCAAGGAGGAACCACTAAACAAATGGAGCAGAGCAAATGCAGGTGACCGCATCACAAGTCCCATCTTGAGCCAGGGTGGCAGCATCATGATGATAAATAGACATGAAGTGACGAGTAAGAGAAGCGGTGTGGAATGGCGGGGTGATAAATGGAACTGATTACCATCAAACACACTCATAAACTCAGTTAGCAGCCTGAGAGGGCCTTCCTACCCCAGGTTATTAGGAAACATGACCCACAGTTCTCAGTGAATAACAGCTGGGGGGCATTGATGTCATGTTCTCGCGGCCAATGAGCCATTTTCAGGTACAATTTCTTTTTTCTTCTCTGTTCTGGGTAGGAATGCAACTTGAATGTGGAAACACAAGAACAAAATAAGCTGAGGACAAAGCGAAAGAAAGAGATCTTTCTTCTTGACCAAGGGCAGGTTTGGCTTGGTTTGCTTTTGGAAAATCCCCATTTTCTGAAGCCAAAAACTCCAGAGAGGTTCAGCTTCACAAGGCAGAGGACATTGAGGGCAGAAGAGAAAGAGACTTGAATCTGTGCTACGATTTTTACAGTGCTTCTATGGGAAGTGTGTGTTGTAACACACTCAGTGAGAGAGGCAGTGTAGCACTGTGGTTATGANGTTGTATCCCAGGGCACCAATGGTTAGGTGCAACTCAAGATCCTCATTTGTGTAACATGTAACATCAGCTGTGTAATGTCTAAACAACTTGATTAGCCACCTTTGGCTTCAGTTAACCAATCTATAAAATGCAAGTTTCTATCTATCTCAAATGGGATTACTATAAAGACTAAATAAGTTAATACTTAGTGACTAATAAATGGTATTTTCTGACCATTTTCAATGGCAGAAAGATCATAGCATGGTCCTGAGATCCACTCTGAGTTTCCAGATCACCACCTGCTTTTCCACTGGTGACATGATGTCAGTTAAGNAATACAAGAGGAAACAAAGTTATTTGTAGAGTTCCTNGATTCTTAGAGGATCTTGCCCATGACAGAAACCATTGTAACCATGTCTGAACTGTCTATTCATTATTGTCTGAGGCCTGCTGGTAGAATCTGAGCATTTCGGTGTTGTATAGCAATTTCCTCTGAACTGAAAAATTCCATCATGGAGGGAAACTCATTAATACTCAGGAAACAGTGTGTGTGTGTGTGTGTGTGTGTGTGTGTGTGTGTGTGTGTGTTCATGTTCATGTGTTTGCTACATGCAGGCAATGCTGGTAGAGGCCACAAGATGAGCTGCCTGGTGTGGATGCTAGGAACTGAACTCCTTTTTAAGAGCAACAAGTGCTCTTAACTGCTGAGCCATCTCTCCAGCCCCAATACTTAGGAAGGTCTTTGTTGTTGTTGTTGTTTTGTTTTTCTGACACAGGGTTTCATTGTGTAGCCCTGGCTGTCCTGGAACTCACTCTGTAGACCAGGCTGGCCTTGAACTCACAGAGATTTGCCTGCCTTAAAGGTAGGCTATTTTAGACTTAGGAAATTAACAACTCAGAAGTTTCNGGAAGTCCCTGAAACTTATCAGATTCACAAGGCTCCTCCCTCCCCATGGTTACAGAAGCAGTAGGGACTGCTGAGGAGAAGAGACTCTCCCACCTGTCAAGCTGGCTACAAGTTGTGCAGAGAGCTCCAAAGCCCCAGCTTTTGTGAATCTTCATTCATGCTGGGGTGGGCTTTGGTGATAAAGCTGCCTTTAAGTCATCCCTACTTCTATAAGTCACCTTTCTCCCATACTCTCATAAGAAACCCCAAGAAGCTCATTTGTTACCAAATTGGACTTTGGTGGTATTGCTACTTTNATCTGTCACCAGTTCCCCTTCTGGGGTGAGTAGACTTTTGTTCCTGTCTCCCCAGAAATAGTTTCACACCACACCAAGTTTCTAGGCTTTAAAGCACCGATAAAGGCAAATTCCTAGATGAATGATGCTTAGGTCAGAGCAAGCTAGACTGACACCATGAGTAAACCTGATGATAGAGAAATCAAAAAAGTTTGGGAAATTGACCTGAATCACTGATACGTATCTCTCAAGTCAACAGTAGCTTCCTTTCTTGGTAATCCAAAGAAGTGAGAAACTTGACAAGATCCATGTNACTTTATCCTTAGTGGCTGTGTCTTTCAGTAGCTGTTATAACTACACAGATTACTGGATTTTTGCCACTTTAAATTTCATGGTCTTCTCTTTCTGCAATCTTTAATCTCCTGTCCTTTTCCAAATCTCTGGATAGTCCTCCATGTTCTCCCAAGTCACCTTCCTCCTCCNGNCACACACCAAGGACTTCTTTGTTGCAGGCCCAGCAGTAGCTCTTGTTTCTGTCTGTGAGGGTTTGAATGAGAGTGCTCCCCATAGGCTCCTGGGTTAGAACATTTGGTCCCCAGTTGGTGCTGTTTGGGGGTTATGGATTCCTTAAGAGCCTTGCTGGAGGAAGGCTTTGAGGATATGTAGCCTCACCCAACTTCCTGTTCCCGACATCTGCTACCTGCGTGTGGATGAAATTTGATCTCTGCTACCTGTGTGTGGATGAAATTTGACCTCTCTGATTACACACTGTCAGGCCAGCCTCATGTTCCTGCTTCTATG
>LZPO01097419.1:88535-102722 GCA_001675575.1 Neotoma lepida
CACGCTACCATTTAACAAAGGAAAGGGTTTAAAAATAATTCACATCCAAGTGCCGGTGATTCATAACATTTTACCAAATCCATGCTCTTAAAATAACCTGAGTTTTAAGAGACTAATGGTGGTATTTCACTCCTAGCTCAAAGCTTTAGAGGGAAAAGCAGGAGACATCTTTTTTCCTATACCCAACTACATGCTGCAGGCTGCCTTTCTGATAGTCCTGCTGTCCTTTGCTCTGANCCCAGATATCCACTTGTCTATAATTTTACCTCATTTCCCCCATATCAGATAAGCCATGCNACTTATTTTTAAAGAAAAACTGCATGCTGNCCACGATGAAATCTTGTGTACATATTTGACTGCCTGGATTAATCCTGTTCATTTTCCAGCATGCTTCCAAGCCATCACCTTCTCCCAATGTCAGCTAACCCAACTGTGCCCAAGTATAGTCCCCAGATTGTGTNATCCAAGAAATACTTAATAATGGTCTGTTTTGACAAAAAGCTCTGAAAACGATTCTAATACCTCAAGTTTGAGGCCTCTATTAACAACTGCAATTAGCACAATGTTTATTACTTAACTCTCCAGGAGGCTGGGGTAGGTACAGACCAGAACAGGCATTCCCAACCGTTGGAGACGTCAGAATGCAGCCACTTCTGAAGTCATCGCAAATTGAAANTAGGAAAAACAAGACACAATTCTCCCTCTGCTGATGGCACACTCCCTGTGAACATCTGTCTGTCACATGTGAAGCTGTGGGAACTGGCCCTACTGAGCAGAAACCATCCTGAAAGTTTAACTGAAAACTGGAGGTCTGGGCTGTGTGCTGTCTCTTATACACATCTAGATGTGTATAAGAGACAGGTGTGTGTGTGTGTGTGTGTGTGTGTGTGTGTGTGTGTGTGTGTGAAGAAGCTAGCTATTCTAAAGGTCTTCATCTCTTGGCTCGGTGGGTAAGGGCATTTGCAACACAAGTTCCATCCCTGGCACCCAAGTAAAAGGGTGGAAGGAGAGAACGGACTCCACAGAGTGGTCCTCTGACTGCCACATGCGCACCCCACAAACAATAAGTAATTTTAAAATGTCAATTAAAAAAAAAAGACCATCTCCCCATGGGTGGACTGCCCCATGCTCTGAGGAGGAAGCAGGGTCCTGCCCAGTGCCATGACAGACTGAGCAGGACAATGAGACACACATGCAGGCCCCGGGGCAGTTTGCCCCCAGGCTCTGAGGAGAGAACACAAGCCTGCCAGTGCCTTGGGGCTCCGGTCAGGCACTATTATGGTGAGCAAATGTATGATGTGGTATAGGGGAGAGAGAGAGACAGAAAGAGAGAGAGAGACAGAGATAGAAAGAGACAGAGAGAGAGAGACAGAGAGACAGAGACAGAAAGAGACAGAGAGAGAGAGAGAAAGAGAGAGAGAGGATATGGTTCATGTCCTGTGGACAGAGGCATATCTGAAGAGGTGAAAGTGGTGAGGCGTGGGCTGATGTGGGGGACTTGATCACCACCCAGGGCCATGGTGATGTCTGGGNCCCATGTCTGCGCTCATAGCTCTGATGCAGCCGCAGTCTGTGTTGGTATCTCCGAGAGGATAGGACTGTACAGATACCAGCTGAAGCACTAAGGAGAGAGGGTCCTGTACCTTACCTGGGCAGCACAATAGAGCTGACCCTGCTTGCAAGNGCATGGGCAAGCTGGCCCTGAGGGTGTGAGACTAGGAGAGTGGGTCTGGCCTGCCATGTGGTGAGGGAAATATGCCTCCCTGTTGTGGAATATTTAACTATATAAAGATGTATTACATTGTTTATGCTACAGAATATTACTGTAACTGTGTAAAGGTGTGTTACATTTGTTTCTGCTGCATTTGTTTAAGGATGTAAGGGGGTGTACATTTGTTTACTTATGTACAGATGTGTTGCATTTGTTTCACATTGCCTGCCTAAGGCACCTGATTGGTCTAATAAAGAGCTGAATGGCCAACNGCTAGGCAGAAGAGGGATAGGTGGGGCTGGTGGGCAGAGAGAATAAAAAGGCAAGAAAGAAGAGAAGAAGGAGGAGAGAATGAGAAGAAAGAAAGTGACATACCCAGGGCCAGAAGCCAGGCAGCTGCCAGACAGACATAGAGACAGCAGGAAAGTAAGATATACAGAAAAGTAAAAAGCCCCAACGCAAAACGTAGATAAAGAGAAACACATTAAAATAAGAGCGAAGATAAGGTCTAGTATTTATAACTAATAAGAAGTCTCTGTTGCTGTGGGATGGTCCTTCTGTACGCTGTGAATATGTATTTCTCTCATTGGTTGATAATAAAGCTGTTTTGGCCTATGGCAAGGCAGGATAAGATTAGGCGGGACAATCAAACTGAGGACTGGGAGGAAGAAGGTGGAGTCAGAAAGACATGAGCCAGAGCCACTGAAGAAGCAAGATGCCAGCTGTAGCACTCAGGAAAAGGGGCCCTGCTCCTCTGCTCACCTGGGCAGCACAGTAGATCTGACCATGTTGGCAGAGATGGGGGTGAGCTAGCCCTGAGGTTATAAGAGTGGGATAGCTGGCCACACACCCCTTGTCTGCCATGTGGTGGTGGAGGTAAGGGAAAGATGCCCTCCTCCCTTGCCCCTACCACCTGTGGTAGGCAAGGGAGCTGACCCTCCCCTTCACCAGCTGCAGCACTCTGGAAAGTGGGCCCTGCACCTCACCTGGGCAGCACAGAAGAGCTGACCGTGTTGATGGGGGCAGGGATGAGCTGCCGAAGAACATGAGTGTGGGAGATCTGGCCCTGCCCCTCATCTGCCATATGGTGGTATTGGTAGGGGAGGGATGCCCCCCTGCCCCTTGCTGACTATGGCAGGTGGGAGAGCTGGCCCTGAGGTCATAAGAGTGGGAGAGCTGGCCCTGCCCCTCACCAGCTGCAGCACTCAGGAGGGTGGCCCCTGCCCCTCACCTGGGCAACACAGTAGAGCTGGCCTTGATGGTGTGTGTAGGTGTGGGAGGGCTGACCCTGAGGGAGAACTGACCCCGCCCCTTGTTCATCCCTGCAAGAAGTGNACTAGTCAGGGCAATGCTGGAGAACCCACGCTGGTGGTGAGGACAGGGGAGAGCTGATGGACTGCCCAACCCTGCAAGTACCCAGGCCTGGAACCAGGGTTAGAGTTGGCTCACCGCAACCTCCACCCCATCTATGATCTGCCGGAGCATGTGAAGGGGCTGGTCCTGCTGTGGAGGCCCACAGAGGCTTCCTAGTGAGAACTAACTCAGGATCAGAGAAGCTGGGCTTGCTTTACCCAGCAGAGCTGCATAAGGAGATGATTTTGCCACGGATGTGTTTACCAGGTGTTTGGAAGGGTCTACACTTGGCTGTGCGGTGTGCTTTCCTCTTGCAAGGGGGNGGTCTTTTGCCTCTCCCCTTAGCATATTATAAAAAGCCCTTTTGAATAAACCCCTAGGCTGTTATTGACCCAGGCCCTCCTGAAGCTATCCTGTGTCTGTCTTTCTCCTCATCGTCTAGATCTTTCTATCTGATGTTTTCTCATTCCTCTCTCCCCCACTTAAGAACCCTTCGATAGGTGGGAGCAGGTCAGAGCTGGACTCCCAACAGTCCCCCACATCCTGCAGACCCAAAGCTGTGGGATCTCCACAACACAGCAACAACAGGCTATCCAACAGGAATCCAAGCAAGAGCTCAGCATTGATAGTATAGCAGAAACCAGAGACCCCGGACCAGACAAATAACTTCTTGTAATTAACACTTGCAAGTAAAGATATGTGGATAAAGCGTTTACTGCATGACTCATGTCATACTACAGCTTCCATGATGAGATTGATTTTTCCTTTTTTCCTTTTTGCCTCTTACTTTTTTTTATTTGGGGGGGTTTGAAAGGGCAGAGGGCAGATATGAAGGGACAGGGAAATGAATGGGATCGGGATACAGGATGTGAAAGACACAAATAATAAATAAAAAGAAAGTTAAAAAGAGCAAAACAAAAAAGACCATCTCTTTTTACCCTCAATTCTGTGACTATATAGTAGGAGTGTATCAATGAATAATTTAGTCAGTTTTTTTCTGGGGAAAATGAAACCACTGAAAAGAAAATCCAGGAATTGTAAGAGTGAAAAACTGTGATTCATTTAAAATTAAACAGATAATTTTTTTTTCAGACAGGATCTTGCATGTAGCCTAGGCAGGTCTCAAATTCATGACCTTGCTCCAGTCTTCCCACTTTGGGAATTGCAGAGATGTATAATGAACTTCTAAAAAGAGACCTAAGAAAACATTGAGGTTCCTGACATACAGTCTTTATTCACCCTGATCTTTAAGTACGACCAACAAAAAATTGCTTTAGCACAGGGAGTTATCTTCTCTGACAAATATCTCAGGTCATAAAAAGGAGACACAGCCCCCAGGACAGCAGGCACTTTCCCCTCGCACAGATTTATAGCATGTCTTCATCACAGTGATGGAGGTGCCATCTGTGGTTCCTGCTGGCAACTGGACAAGAACATTCAGGCTAGATCACAAAATTGCTAAAAAGTCCATACATGAAAGCCAAAATGTTACACCTGAAAATGATTACAAGTGAAGAATCATGAGAGGAGGCCAGAATGACTAAGATAATATTCCCCAGTTTCTTGTGACTCTGTGGCCCATAGCTAGAGATGTCTCACTGTCTAGGGACAGCCTCTTTAGCAAACTGGTTGGAAAACTAGTTAGAAGTTGGAATTCTTGGACCCCTGCCAAACCTACAGAACCAGAATCAGAATTCTTCAGATGCTGTGTATGTACACTGGAATTGAAGGAATTGTTCTATGTGATTTCCCTAACCACTTAGCCCACCATTCCTGACGTCATTCACAAAGGTTGGGTGAGGGACATGGGATGGAATAAGACAGAGCTACAGACTTGATGAGAGGAGCCATTTATTAAACCCCAAGCAAGCTGTTCANGCATGCTCACAGCAGAGCTGTGACCCTATCACCAACCACTTTCCCAGAGACCCATGGAAGACCTCTGCCCTACCCCACAGCTGTGTGAATGGCAGGCTTCCCTGCCAGAGTCCCGGTGGTGGGTGCCCTGCTTCTGCCTGTTTAATCTAGGTGCTGTCCTCTGCTGTGTCCCTACTCCCCACTTCCTGCAGCCTCACTGGACTCGCCACAACTTTCACTGCTGTGAAGACAGCTNTTCGGCTGTTGCACCCCCTTTATAGACCACAATCCCCTTGGCAAGAGCCACGCTTATGCATTCAGATTCACTCACATATTCATTATCCTCAGACTAACTCTATGTGCCAGACATTATGGATTTTATTGAACTATGACAGGTATCATCTCAGTTCTTGTAGAACTTGCATAACTGTAGGGTAAAATGTCAAACAAGCCATTATAATAGTGTGTAAATGTTATGATGGAGATAGTGAAGGCACTCACAAGAGCCATTTAGCTTGAACTTTTAAGGGTGTTAAAATATTTCATTTTGAAGACAGAGTTCACCAGGAGAAAAGGAAGAGGGTACAATCCCTTCAGGAAGAGGGAACACCTGACCTGAACACCTGACCTAAACGGCACCTTGGGCACAGATAATGCACATGTAAACATGTCTCAGCAAACCTGGGCTTGTGTTACTTTGCACATTCCTAGTCAGACACTGCCTAAGTGTCTCCAGCTGAAAAAATGAGTGGGGCCAACTAGCATGTCAAAAAAATGGCAAACAACAAAATTGGGAAAAATTTAAGTATTGACAATAATTTTTAAAATTTAGGATGACTGTTGATTTTTTAGAAAGAGGACCATAATGAGCACATGAGACCACAGAGCAGGCTGTTCCAGTCTAAGAAACTACATAAGCATCCCAAATCTATGATGCTCTAAAGGACATTCCAGAATCATGGCCCATTATTTTGAGTTTTCTTAAATATGCTAAGCTATAATGAGCACCAATTTATGAAAAATATGAATATAGGAAGCTGCCAAGTACTTCCAGCTAAAAATGAAAGGCATTTGTTTTCCTTTCCTTCCAAGACCCCACAAAAAGGAAATTAAGCAATATTAAAAAGGCTTGAATCTACAGAGCAAACAGGGAGGGAGAGGGAATATTTATCCATAGCACACACATAAAGAAAGGCAGAACAATTTGCTACCACTGAGCTAACAAGAGGCTGAGACACCAAGACTTGCCAGATGGGGCAGAGAACATTCCTAGATTGAGGAGGGGAAGCACAGAAGCGCAGATAAAGAATGAGAAAAAGTAGTAGTAATTGCCACGTGCAAAGAAATCAGAACACCGGCTCTTCTCAACAACAAACTCAAGACAACAATGACTACAAACATTCCAAGGACAGGCTGGAGAGATGGCTCAGCAGTTAGGAGCACTTGCCACCACATCAGATGGCTTACCACCACCTGTTAACTTCAGTCCCAAGGTACCCAATGCCCTCGCCTGGCCTCCACAGGCACCTGCACAAAGGTGGTACATACACACACTCACACAATAGTTTAAAGAAAGGGGACCGAGGAGAAAGCTTGGTGGGTAAAGTGCTTGCTATGTAAGCATCAGGACCTGAGTTTGCTCTCCAGCATAAAAGCAAACAGCTGGGTGTGGTGGTGTGTGCATGCTAATCCCAGCATGGGGGGCGTGGTGAGATAGGAGGATACCTGGGGAGGCACTGGCCAGCCAGTCTAGCCTAATGATGAGCTTCAGGTTCCAGTGAGAGACCTGGTCTCAAAAACGACGACAAAAAAACTAAAACCCCCACAAGAATACAAAACCAGGTGAGGGGATGGGTGTATGGCTCAGTCAGTAAAGCAGCTTGCCTTGCAAGAAGGACTTGAGTTAAATCTTGAAAACTCATATTAAAATACCTGGCGGGACACATGTAATCCCATACTGGGGAGGCAGAGACAGGAAGATTTCTGTCGTTTGCTAGCCAGCCAATCCAGCTTAATTGATGGTCTTCAAACCAACGAGAGAGCCTGTCTCAAAGGAGGTGAGAGACTTGACTAAGGCTGTCTTCTGGCTTACAACACACACGTATCTGCACATAAGGACACACACATAAACATATTACAAATTAAAANAACAAGGTGAACATCTCCTTAGGAATGCTAGCCAAGGCTGACCTAGTACACACACGAACATTCTCATACCGTGTGCACACACGTACACATTAATTTTTTTTTCCCTAAGAAAGGGTTTGTTTCTCTGTGTACCTTTGGCTGTCCTGGATCTCACATTGTAGACCAGGCTGGCCTCGAACTCACAGAGATCTATCTGTCTCTGCCTCCCGACTGCTGGGATTAAAGGGAGGCGCCATCACTGCCTGGCTTAAAATAAATTCTTACTAAATTTATCCCAGCTGAATATATCTTTATTTTCACAAGCATAATAGAGATATTTTTAGACATACAAAACTTTTGCCCTCCCTATACCCTTCCTAGGAAGCCACTGTAAGTAGGACATGTTCTGCTAAATGAGAGAATAAACCAAAAAGAGAGGAAACAGAAGATAGGGAACTTTAGGACCCTGGGCTACAGCACCACCAGCCTAGAGTGCAGGAGGAGGGGTGGCCTGAAAGAGTGTCCCCAGAGGGTCACAGATGTGTCAGACAACTGGTTAATGGTCTTAGTTAAGGTTACTATTGCNGTGACGAAACACCACGACCAAAAGCAAGTTGGGGAGGAAAGGGTTCATTGAGTTCACACTTCCACATCGTAGTCCATCATTGAAGGAAGTCAGGACAGGAACTCAAACAGGGCAGGAACCTGGAGGCAGGAGCTGATGAGGGGGCATGGAGCTTGCTCTCCATGGCTTGCTCAGCCTTTCATATAGAACCCAGAACCACCAGCCCCCTCCCACAATGGACTGGGCCATCCAACATCAATCACTAATCAAGAAAATGCCCTACAGGCTTGCCTGCAGCCTGATCTTAGGGAGATATTTCNTCAGTTGAAGTTTCCTCCTCTCAGATAACTCTAGTTTGTGTCAAGTGGACATAAACGTAGCATAATGATAAAGGATTAGNACCTGTTGTAATAATGGTTGACAGGACATGGCTAACAAAATGGTGCAANCAGACTCCAGAGGGAGGTCAGCAAGAAACAATGTGCTCTATTTGGCTCTGCATGCCCCCGCAGGACTGTTNAATGGCTGGTAAGGGGTTTAACCNCTCAAGTAGAACTTCTACTGCAGTCTACTGATCNCAGACATGAATGAGTAGGCCAGGGATGGCCCACATTGTCTATTCCTCAACAGNGGCCTAGCACCACTAGCTTGCTGTATCAAATCCAAACTCTCATGTNAATAGATAGTGCCAGCCTCTCATGCAACCCTGTCTGCACACCATCCAGATTAAACTTGTATGNCAAGCCCCTTCTGACCTAGTCTCTTTCTGCATCAAAACCCAAATCTCTAAATTTATCACAATAAGCTCTACAAGTTCAAGAAGAGGTAGCATGGACTCACCTTTCCATGGATGATGCTGACACCACAGTGTTATAAAGAGCAGATGGGATGGGACAGGACCATCTTTGGAAAATGCAACTTGCCACTAAGGCCAATGTATAAAAATTAGCTGCACTTTTTATCATGGCAAAAATGAGAAAGTGAAGTGTTAATAGTCAAGATACATAAGTCTAGATGCTAACTGAAAGATGAATGTAGAAAATGTGGTATATATGTGCAATGGAGTTCTGTTCAGCAATNAAGAATGAAATTATGNCATTCTCAGGAAAATAGATGGAATTGGAGATTGTTATGATCAGTGAATGTTAGACTCAGAAATAAATTATCATGTTTTCTTACGTGTAATCTAGGAGGATAGGAGGCAAGGAAAGGAGGGAGGGGGAGGGAAGGAGGGAGGAAGGGAGGGAGGCAGACAGAAGGGGATATTTGGGAGGAAGGGACACCACTAAGAGGAGCTGGATGGGAGAGAATAATGGGGGCAAAGATGAGCAAAGTACGATGACACATATGTATGAAAATGTCACAACGAAACCCATTATTTTGTAAGCTAAAAAATAAAAANGACAGATACAATTGATACTATCATCTCAACGAGTTACCAAATGCTTAGGAATAAGACTAATTAAGGTAGTAAAATACACCTACACAAAGTCACGAAACACTACTGGGAGGAAAGTAAAGTCCTGACTGAGTAAAAGGACTTTACATGTGTTTCAGGACTGCAAGAATTCTGTATGTCTATTAGGACTGGTTAGTCATGCTCAAATGGGGTTTGTATGTGGGTTTGGGGAGGGTGTGTCTTCATTTCTTCTATTAGTTTCCGTCATAAATAGTTCAGTTGCCCATTTTCTGCTTTATTCTATCATGTTTTAAATCTGTATTATTAGGCACAAATGGAGAATTGTTCCACTTCAATGTTACAGGATTGGCCATTTTGTTAAANGTCCCTCTTTACTTATAATCTACTTTGTCTGAATTAAAGATTCATACCAAGAATCCATGGGAGAAGCTCTGAAATATCAAGAGGACATGTTATTTCTTGAAGGGGCCTGAAGGGAACCCTCCCGCAGAGGACATAGACACAGCTAGTAACCATGAAAAGTTCAACCTCACTGGTGATTGTGGAAATGTGAATGAAGACATGAAGACTTACAGTCCACGGGGAAAGACACACAGTGAGAAAACAAAAACACTGACCATTGTCAAGGACTGGGGCATGTGATTCTATACTTACGAAGCACACAGAAGGCNATTTCAGCAGAACCTAAAAAACTGAGTTAGCCCCACTCCAAAATGCACCAAGGATACACCTAGGAATATCTATAAGGCTTATTCACAGTGTCCCACAGAAGCCAACTCAACACACACCAATGGCTAGGTAAGAAGCCGCAGATAGTTAGGTACAGCCANAGANCAGGAACTGCTGCTACCCCACCAGTCAACCTCACAGCACTGAGAGAACAGTCATGCACAAAAGGGCACCTTGTGTGTAAAAAGTCTAAAAACCGGGTAAAATTACACTATCCAAGTAGAGAGCTAATAANTGGGAAAAGATGTAAACGAGGCTTTTGAACTGTGATAAATTTCTGTTTCCCGGTTTCAAATGACTGTAACTGTGGACATAAAAAAAACCCACTGTGCTTAAATTTAAGGGCTTTTCTGTACATACGCTGTAACACAGTGTTTATAAGGTTTTAAAAATGATTTAACTATATGGGAAGGAAGATGGAGCACGCAGGAGGTAGGAACCATTNAAAGTTAACAAGTTATGATACACACCTGTAATCCTAGTATACTTGGAAAGCAGAGGCAGGATAGCTGCAAGTTTGAGGCCCACCAGGGCTACGCAGTGGGGCTATGTCTCAAAAACCAACCAACCAAACAACAAACAAACAAAAAAACTAGTCATAATGTTTAAAAAATAAGGATGAAAAATGGTCACCCTTGGGGGCAAAGTGAATTGGCTGGGTTGGTGTTGGTGAGTGAGTGTGTGTGCATGCGCGTGCACGCGCATGTTTGTTTCAGTTTTCTGGTACCAACATTCTTTCTAATGTGACACAAACATGACATATTTATAGAGAAGGTCAAAACATTTCCATCCTTCATACATGAAAAAAAATGAATGATAAACATGTTTAAAACATTGAGAGCAGCTTCTTAAAATCAGTAATGTCAGTCTGACAATGGAACCCAGTTACTAGGTGCAGGTCAAGGTTTTAAGAACTAAGCTTAAAGGCTTAAAGTCACCTTAAGAAAATGGCCCCACAGTACTGATCCCCTAGTTATAAGGCAACTGCCACTCACTGGGAGACACACACTTTATGCCAGCAGTGCGTAGNAACACTGTTTATACACATTCTCAGTAGATANAAAGAACTTTCGGACATGGAACGACATACTTGATTTGCAGAATGCAATCCATAAAGTTCTTCCATTCACTTTCTGATACACTGTTCAGGTTAAACTAGCATTTTTCAGTGTAGTCTGTGATGATTATGCATAGAATGACTGCATAATCATTCACGTTTTTGGAAACACTGCTATAGTCAGCCCTAAGAAAACCATCATAATGCTAGAATACACTGGGATTCTCCTGGAAGACTTTCCTCNCTGCCTCAAACAGTGAGCACTTTGTTATTAGATTAAAACAAGGAAGGAATTTTGAGGCAGACAAGAGGATGGATATTCNGCTGGCAGCCATGAAGTAGCCAAGAAATCTGAAAACTTGGAATTTCCCTATGCCTTAAAGCCTTTCCCATTACAGACCATCTTTTAAGGTCTCTTGGCTAGCTGGTACCATTTGTGAGGTATAAACATTTGATGAGGATTTTTTCTAAGAAATAAATACACATTAAAAAGTGTACATTAGCTAGACAGGGAGGAGCGTGTCTTTAATCCCAGCACTCAGGAAGCAAAGGCAGATGGATCTTGGTGAGTTCAAGGCCAGCCTGCTCTACACAGTCCTAAGCCAGGCAGAGCTATATAGTAAGACCCTGTCTAAAACAATAAAACAAAAAATTTTAAAGCTCTTTTAATAAGGTTTTGTAAAAAGGCCATCTGGGTGCTAAAAGCACTTTCTGAATATCAGCATTTAGGCACAAGAATAAAATAGGACAAGCAAAGGTTGTGTAGGTTATCCAATNTTTTTTTAATCTGAACAGAAAATAAGTATACAAGTTTGCTAAGGAGACAAGGTAAAACTGAATGTGATGTATTTATGGAATCAATACATCAAGGTTATTTTGGTAGCCAGTGATTCTGAGTTATGCAGAAACAAGACTATCAAATGCCCCTTTCAGAACCCGTTTATAAAACTAATTTCACAACCACTTATTGATCACGACCAGTCTTGGCTCTCCTTTGTGCAAACAACACAACAGTCATTAATGGTGCTTGGAGCCAGAGATGATCTCTCAACATGGTAATCCAGATACAAAAGCAGTCGGAGAGGAGTCAGAGACAGCTCCTAGGAAATGTCATTCACCCATGTGCATGATAATGTTGAGCATTTTTAAAAACAAAAACCAGTCAAGGACAGCAATAACATTGCGTGTTCAGTGTATTACTTCATGTAGTGCCTCTAAATCACATGGTGTTCACCGTTACACAACCACATTTCTGATGAACCTGCCCAATTCTCTTCATAAAAATCTAAAAATTCTTGTAAGACCTTGAGATCGACACAGGAGGATCATGGCTGACACCCCAAACATTGGTAAGACTGGGTGTAGTGTNTAGTAAACACAGGCTGTAAGCATAATTATACACACTGCTGAACATCACCACAAAGAACCTTCAATACAACTCAGTCCANGAGACTGAGGGGGTACACTGATTATTTAGTTAAAGAAAACCCAAATGGCTCTCTTGGAGTCAAATGTACCTCAAAGCATGTATGAGGAATGAGTATAAATCAGCAGCTAAAGAAATCTGCCACTGGGTAATAAATGCTATCCTGTATCAATGGTATACATTTTAATAATACATTGTGATTGGTTGGTTCCCATTACCATGGGGCACACAGAAATGAAACTCAAAAGACTATTTGGTTAGGATAGGACAGCTAATGACCCCAGTTTTAAATAGGGTTCTTCATTAAAAGAAAAGGTAAGAGCCATAAAAGTCAAATTAGCTGACTTCAAATGGTTTACATCCCAGGATGAATCAGGTTACACTGATTTAAGCCCAATTTAATTCAGGCAGGTTTTTAAACCACAAGAATAAGGACATTCTTAGTACATAATTAATAATTAAACCAACATATACACAATTAGCAATATCCTATACAATATTAAGTGTTTTAACATATTTCAATTATCCTGTATCTAGTCAATTTGTTGCTTTGTTTTTTTAAAAAAACAAGCTTAACTTTATTTTACAATGCACTTTGCATTAACAAATGCATTCTTGTTTCATCAACGCAGGTGAAGATCTTGAGATGGTCTCTACGATCCGAACTCAACTGTATCTTCTGTGATCTTTTTGAATTCATAATTGCCTCTACCATCCATATGCAGGTAGTACTATGGGAGAGAAGGGAAAGTCAGTAACTATGAACAGGTACGTTTGCACAGCATCCCATAATTGAGTACGCTTCCACAGGTCTGGATTGCAGCTCAGAGCTACCAGGATGACCCGTGTCAGAGCCTGGGCAGCTCACCAGTGCAGCACTGATTGCTTCACCGGTCAGCTACCAATCTCCATTTTAAAGTCTTTTGTTGAGATTCAGCAGAGAAGAAAAGGAGTATTCATGTGCCTTGAAGACACAGAACAAAGCCTCCTGTTTTTAGTCGGTGAACTTTTATATATAAAGATTGTTTTCTCCGTATTGCTATTTTTTAGCTGCTCTTTGTGTTCCCCTCCTTCACATGAGCACTACTCTTGCCTAACAAACCCAAGGCCTGGGGCTAGATCCCACAGGCACAGGGAGGGAGAGAGAAAGGGAGAAACAAGGGAAAAGTTAGAGAAGGGGAAGATTAGAGAAGTGGAGGGAAGGGAAAGAACTCTGTTCTCGACATTGCCCACCAATCCTATGGACCCTACCCAGAATACACAGCACTTCTGTACCAAGACAAACCTCAGCACAGCATCTTTGTAAATGACCCTGACTGTACAACAGATCCAAACATGGCTAGCATTATGCCATCTCTTCCTTACAGTCCTGACCTCTACTGAAAATGCTCCTAAAATTTTGCCACCTAACTTTTAAGACTTTCTCTTCTTCTGTCAAACCTGAATGATACAGCTCTTTTACCCATAGCTATTACACAGCAGTCACTTACAACACTAGAGAACTAACTGCTCACTAATCTCAGTAGACCTAGAGTTTATGTATGTTATAGCTTTCAAAACTGATGAAATAATACTGAACAAAGTCCTACTGTATACTATAAAACTAAAAATCACCCTTTGCCTTAAGGTATAAGCCTATATGGCGACATTCACCATGAAATCCAAAATAAGTCACCAAAACCCACATTTTATGTGAGATAAACATTCATCATCCCACACAAAGAAAGAAATACAAACCTCGTGGTGTTTCCAAAGGGATTTTCTGTGTGAAACAGTAAAGAGGGTGATGCCAACCTAATTCAAAGAAAAAGTTTACATTTACATCAGTAACAGTAAACCATAAATTACACACATTTAAGTTGTTAGAATAACATATTCACTGGCTATAGTTAAGAATTATTGTCAAAATATATCCCCCTAGATTTGATTTATTATGAAAAAC
>LZPO01097420.1:11262-21604 GCA_001675575.1 Neotoma lepida
AAGCCTCGATATGACATTATGAGACAAGGAACCTACAAAGATGCCATTGAGTTAGTTTTCTGTGCTATCTACTGCTGGGCATGCAGCCTACCCTTAAGAGTAGTTTGTTTCCCCAGCGAGACTCCCTTGGAGAAAACTAAATTTTTATTTGTAAGTGGTTATAAATTGACAATAGCTTCTGGGTTAGGGATGGGGGCATGTGCCCAGTTTTTAAAGGCCTGATACTGTTTTCTGAATGTTAGCCATCTGCTGTGGCACTTTTTGAAGACTTATCTCTGTATAGTAAGCTATTTAGGGAGAGATCTTGTCTTCCTTTCTCTTAAGTGGTCTGCATATAGGGTCCTAATGTTTGAATCGGAGCAAACACAGATTACAGAAAATCTTAATGCAGTGGCAGGAGCCAGGGCTGGGACTTGGAGCCTGGGTGGTGACTCTGTAGGTAAAGTATTTGCTATGTTAGCATGAGGACCTGACTTTGGATCCCCAGCACTCAAATAAAAAGCCACNCATGACAGTGAATGTCTATCATCCCAATGCTGGGGAGATGAAGAAAGGAGGATCTCTGGGACTTGCTGGCCAGCCAGTCTCACTGAATCAGCAAGTCTCAAGTTCATTAAGAGACACTATCTCCAAAATAANGTAGAGAGGCTGGCAATGGTTAAGAATACTTATTCTTGCAGAGGACCCAGGTTCAGTTCCAAACACCCANCTGACAGCTCACAACNACCTGGAGCTCCAGGTCTGGAGGCTCCAATGCTCTCTTTTGGCCTCTGTGAGCACTACATGCATATGGTACACAGACATACATGCAGGCAAAACAGCCATACACATAAAATAAAAATAAATAAATCTTTAAAAAAATAAGGTACAAAAGGGACTAAGAAAGGTACCTCTTGTTCACCTCTGGCCTCAACACAGACACATTCACCTTTACACACAAATGCACCCAAATGTGCACACACATACACAGAGGGTGCAGGAGGGAGGGAAGAAGGGAGAAGAAACATGTGGATAAACAAACTTGAACATTGAACTTCATTGAGAAGTTAAAGACTCCCCCCTCCATATGATCCCAGAGAGCTTCCTGGGGGATATAAGTGTGGAATAAAGGAAAAAGAAAGATTGAACATTGTCTTAGGTGAGTCCATAGTACTCTTCAGCTCTGTCACTAAGAGGCATTGCCAGTCTTCATCGGAGCACACCAAGCATCTGTGTGGTCTTGGTGCTTTCCTAAACAGACTTTTGCTTTGTTCCTCATCACAGCTGGTGCTCAAGATCAAATTGGCTGGGCTTTTGGCCTGGGGTTAGAAAGATTGGCTATGATCCTCTACGATATCCCTGACATCCGCCTCTTCTGGAGTGAGGACGAGCGCTTCCTGAAGCAGTTCCGCCTGTCAGACATCAATCAGAGGGTCAAGTTTCAGGTAGGATAATTGTAAGAATTAGGAAAATGTTGATAAAAATGGTCATCAAAATATAGGAAGATCTTCTACTTGAAAACTTGAATTTTTAAATAATATTGTAAAAATCAGGGTGACAATCTTTACTGTCAACTTGATGGGTTTTAAAAATCATCATGTGGGTATTTCTTTATGTTGTGGTGGTTTGAATAGGTATGGCTCCCATAGACTCAGGTGTTCAAGTGCTTGGTCCATACAGAGTGTGGCACTGTTAGGAGGTATGGCCTTGTTGGAGGAAGTGTGTCTCTGTGGAGCTTGGCTTTGTGGTGCCATGCTCAAGCCATGCCCAATGACATAGTTGCTTCTGCTGCATGCAGATCAAGATGTAGAACTCTCAGCTCCTTCTCTAGCACCAAGTCTGCCTGCATGCCTCCATGAAGATAATGGACTAAACCTCTGAAACGCTAAGCTAGTCTAAATTAAATGTTTTCATTTATAAGAGTTGCTGTAGTTATGGTGTCTCTTCATAGCAATAGAAACTCTAAGACAGGTCAAGATCAGAAAACCTACCCTACATGTAGACAGTGCCATTCAAAGAGCTNGAGTCCTCCCTGAATTTAGAAGGAGAAAGAATTATGCACAAGTAACCATGCTCTCCCCTCACTGACTATGGACTTGCTGATTATGGTCATCTGTCTCTTGCTTCTTCAGCTATTTCTTCCCTGCCATAGTGGGCTATATCTTCTTGATCCTTAAACCAAAATAAACTCTTCCTTTTAAAAGAAATTTAATAGATGTTTTTATTAAGAATTTCATAATTATATTTTAATCATATTCTCCTCCTTTCTCAATTCTTCCCAGATCCACCACTCATTCTATACCCACCCAACTTTGTGTTCTCATTTTTAAAAAAAAGTAAATAAAAATAAAACAGTCCAATTAGTGCTGGTTTTTGTGGGCATCCATTGTGTTATATTCCACCTAGTAGGTGGCACACCCATGAAGAAACTAACTCTCCTCCTTCCTGCAGCTGTCTACCAATAACTTCTCAGCTAGGGATTTCATAATCAGTCCCCCTCTCTATACTAGGACTTTGTCTGGCTTGAACTTGTATTGGTCTTGCCACAGTTTCTGAGAGTTCTTATGTGCACCTGCCCTCTTGTGTCCAGAAGGTATCATTTTTGTTGTAGTCGTCCACCGCCTGGGGCTTTTACAGTCTCTCCACTTCCTCTTTTGCAGTGATCCCTCCGTTACTTGGAGGAAGGGCGTGTGATAGATGCACCATTTAGGTCTGAGCCCTCTACCATTTTATTCTCTTCACTTTGACCAGTTGTAGGTCACCATCTGTTGAAAGAAAATACAAAGCTTCTCTGATGAGGTTTGAGAGATATACTAATATGTGGGTATAATGATAAGTCATTATTAAAATAATGATAAGTCATTATTTTAATATTGTGTCCTTTGAGTAGAGAAGTTGTAAGTTGTTCCCTAGGTCCTATGTCCTATCTAANCACAGGTTTTTGGCTCTTATAACAGTGCCAAATATGGGTTCCATCTGGTAGAGCAGGCCTTAAATCTAATCAAATACTGTTCATTACTCCTATGACATGTATGGCATTATAGCACTGGTGGGCCTATCTAGACAGGCAGGTTGTTATTGTAGCTACCAGGTTTTCTATCTGAATATTTCATCCAGTAGTGTGCATAACACAACCTAGCACTATGAAAGCCAGTCATTAGGGATAAAGTTTCCAGATCTGTACAAGCTAGATTTCTCCATATTCTATTACTCTATAGTTCAGTGTGTCTTCAGCAATAGGACTTGGAAGGTTACTAAGAGCAATGGCAAGCACCTGTAATATGTGATGGTCTGTGGGACCTTACAGACCAACAACTCCAAAAGAGGTAACCCATTCCTGGCATTGGGCCTTTAATTTGTTAGGCTATGGTGTATTCTAGGGACATTGTTGTCCCATTAGAAAATAACTCCATTTTATATATATATATATATATATATATATATGTTTTTATATATATTTCATTTTTTCATCTTGATACAAAGCTAAATATATCTGGAAAGATGGAATTTTAATTGAGAAAATATTCCATAAGATTAGCCTGTAGGCAAGTCTGTAGGGTATTATTATTATTATCAGTGATTGATGTGAGAGAGTCCTATCCACTGTGGGCTTTGCCATCTTTGGGTAGGTAGTCCTGGGGTGTATACGAATGTAGACGAAGTGAGTAAACATCATTCCTACATGGTTTCTGCTTCAGTGCCTACCTCCAGGTTCCTGCCTTGAATTTCTGCCCTGACTTCCCCTCATTGATGGAGTGTGAACTGAGAGTTGTAAGATGAAGTAAATCCTTTTCTTCCCAAAGTTGCTTCAGGTCTTGGTGGTGGGGGTTTTTTGTTTTGTTTTGTTTTGAGAGTTTTTTTGTTCGTTTGTTTGTTTGCTTGTTTGTTTTTGAGACAGTGTTTCACTGTGTAGCCCTTGTTGTCCTGGACCTCGCTTTGTAGACCATGCTGGCCTCAAACGCATGAAAATCCACCTGCCTTGGCCTCCTGAGTGCTGAGATTAAAGGCTGTGCCACCAGCGCCTGTAAGGTCTTGGTGTTTATCAGAGCAGTAGAGACCCTAATTAAGACGAAATCTTCTACAGTAGTTGTTTTCTCATGCAAGCATTTCAGAAGGTTTAGTTGGCTGTTCTTTTACTCTTTGGAGGCCAATACAGAACTTATTCTTACTTATGAATGCCTGGCCTTAGCTTGGCTTGTTTCTAGCCAACTTTTCTAACTTAAATTATTCCGTTTCTCTTTAACTATGTTTTGCCTCTGGACTTTTTACCTTTCTTTATTCTGTATATCTTTCCTTCTCTTCTTACTCTATGGCTGGCTGTGTGGCTGGGTGGGTGGCCCCTGGCATCCTCCTCTCCTTCTCCTTTTCTTGCTCCTCTTCTTTCAAGCCTAGATTTCTCCTTCTACTCATTCTCTCTGCCTGGTAACCCTACCTATGCCTCTCTCCTGCCTAGCTATTGACTATTCAGCTCTTTATTAGACCAGTCAGGTGTTTTAGACAGACAAAGTAACACAGCTTTACAGAGTTAAACAAATGCAACATGAAAGAATGCAACACATCTTTGCATCATTAAACAAATATTTCACAGCGTAAATGAATGTAACACACCTTAAACTAATATTCCACAACAAGAAGGTCTTTGATGTTAGTTATTCCCTCTATCCTGCTCTCCCACTCTCAACCCCATTTAACCCTTGTTAAGGTTATTCTTCTCTCCCGCTTTTTAACACTGTATTCTCCCCACCCACCCACCCCTGTCTTCTCTGTGGAAGCCCCTACCACGACCTCTTAATTTCTTTACCCAGTTACTAATCCCTAGACCACTTCTACACTCTAAGGTGTTTGTTATAAATATTACCATGTTTCAGGAAACCAAAGTATGTATCAGTTTCTATTGTTGCTTTAACACATGACTACAAAAGTCAGAGTATTAGAACAATATGGAGTTTTGTCCTTTCATTTATGTAGGTAGTCTGGCTGTCCAAAAGTCAAGGTGCAGTAGCTGTGGTTCCTTAGAGTGGTTCTAGTGGCAAAACCTGTTCCTGTGCNTTTGCCAGCTCTCCAGACCCCTGACATGACTGCATACCACATGGACTTTTCACCCCCTGAAATCTCATCACTTTTTTTGAATTTGTGCCTCCTCTTTACAAGGATCCTGGTGATTCCATGATGCTAGCAACATAGTTGCGAATACTTTTACCTGGTGTTTGTTTGTCAGTTTGTTTTGTATGAGACTTTGTCTAATTATGTTGACCTGGCTTACTTGGAAGTGGTGGTGTAGACCAGGCTGTCCTCAGAGTCCCAGATAGCAATGTGCTTCTGCCTTCCAAGTGGTGAAATTCAAAATACACACCACCATGCACAGCCTGTGCAGACCTTTCTTAGTGCCTCTCCAAAGGCACAGGACTATCTTCACAAGTTCCAGAGTTCTAGATGTCTTTAGGGAGCATATTTTGCCTGCCACTTTCTCCTTTTAACATAAAGTTGCTTGCCATCAACNCTGCTAATTTTGTTATTGGCACTTTTACTGTTTTCATAAAGTTGTCATGCTTATGTTCATAAGAGGGAACTTAGAGCCTCTTGTCACAGAAGCAGCTGTCTGTAATCCTAGAGAATGGTCCTGCTCAGATGAGGGGAGTAAAATTTTGAGAAAAGCCTTCTGCAGCTGTGATCTTTGGCTTATGATTTCTCTGGCCAGGAACCTCCAGAATCCTGTCATGTGGAGGCAGAGATTTGTTTTCTTTATCCTCCCTTGAGCCCTCCTAACTTACGCCCCAAGCTCTCTTGGCCTCAGTAGTTGTATCCTCTGCAGGCTCTGTGGTCTTGTAAATCAACTCCTAGCTGTGAGGGTGCTCTGGCTTCTAGGGCAGTCTCTGATTTAGAGCACCCTGAGGCCTTATCTAGGCGACTCTTCTAATACCTTGAGAGCCATTTCTTAGACCTAGTAAGTAGGAAACTTGAGTTATGTCATTTTAATTTTTGGTCTTCAGCATGCGTCTTTTGATCAAAGACTGTGCCTATGACAGCTCTCTTTAGCCCCCCTGGATAATGCTTGAGATAAGTGCACAAGCAATGTGGTTGCTTTGCCATGCAAGTGTCCTCTTGCTCTGCACAAGAGCTCTCTGCCCACTGCTGCAGGGCCTAGTGTGCATCCATCTGAGTGCATGTGCCTTTGTGGATGTTTCTCTGACATATGTGTATGTTTCACTAACATACTTGCATGTTAGTGCCCTAAATTGAATGCACAGTAAATCAGCTTTTATTTATAAATCTTCAGAATTTTTGAAACAATCTATGACTGTGAGTTCAATATTTAGCCCTACACAGAGTATTAATACATCATGCATTTTATTTACATAGCTTGCTTAAATGCCATTAATCACATGTCTGCCCATAATAGCTTACCGATTAAGCTGTTTCCTTTTCTGTCAGATGAGGGGTCTTTTTGGGTTGCCTTCACTGTCTGCATACTATGCTATTCCTAAGCCTGGATGATGCTCCCCTAGGTCTTCCTCTGTGACATAACTGAGAAAGTTTCACTACCTTAACCTTCTCAACAGCCCTCTGAATTAAATACTGATACTCCCCCATTGTGTACATGGGGAAACAGAGCCCATTTCAGCCTCAGCCCCAGTCAGGACTTCAGAAGGCTAATTTTTTAAAAGCTTAATTGACTTAAAATTCATAGATGGATTATTCATAGCCAAAGCATATGGCACATATGTAAATATATAAACTATCAGGTTTATTAACCTCCTTTTTGAATCTAATCACAGCAAACCACATATTAATAATTCTCAAACTTTAATGTGTCACCCATGGACCCTGTTAAACACAGATCCATTGCTTCATGTGGGAACTGAGAGTGTGTGTTTCTTACTACCTGCCTGTTATTGCTGGTGCCACAAGTCCACAAGCCACACTCTCTGGGTGGCAGCAGGAGCCTTATCTCATTGATGAGGCCAGACCCTGCAACGAGGCTCTGAGCTTTCCTCCTTTGGTACACTATCCATGTGACTTTAACATTAATCTTCCATGAGCACATCTATAAACCTTTTTTCTTGCCCTAATTTTTTTTTAGGTTTTAAGAATAGTAGTTACTTTTATACTCAAATTTTGATGAGCTACTTAAGATTCCTTCCTTCCCTCGTCCTCCCNTCTCCCTCTCNCCTTTATTGGTACTTGTATCTCTTCTTTATCTTTATGTTTAAAGTGAAAAGATGTTAGTATTTAAATCAGAATAAATATCAACTAGAGATGATGAAATGAGAATTTTAAAGAAGAAATGAAATAGACAAAGAATTTGGTATTCAGGCATCAGAAAGTGGCAGCTATGAAGATTTCTTGTGTCAACTCTGTCTTGTAAGAAGTCAGCTATACCTAGTCACCAAGGGAAACTCTGTTTGTCTGTGCCTTCCAATGGCAGCAGTGGGTTCTGTGTTATCTGGGGACAGGAGGCCTCTTAAGGGAATTTGTGTATTGGCTCTTTTCCCTTATTTATCTATACTGTTGAATAGGCAATTCAATACACAATTCCCCTGTGTGTGATCATAATATGTTATTACTGTGTGGGGAGGGGAGAATACTTGCCATGCTGTGTAGGTGGAGTCCAGAGAGCATCTTTTGAGAGTTGCTTCTTTCTTCCCACTGTGAGTTCTGACAATTCAGGTTGTCAGACTTGTGTTATAATCACTTTGACCTACTGAGCCTTCTCACCAAGTCCTGTACACGATCATATTAAAACGTGGTAACACTCGGCACTTGTTGAATGTAAACCATGAATTAATGCTTTGCTATTTACAGCTTTGATGCACCCCAATGAATTAGATGGATATTTTGAATATATTTTGTAGGCATAAAAGTGAGGCTTGGTACCATCAAGTAAACCTAATCATAGTAACTCTACAAGTCAGTGACAACCAGAATTTTAAACCAAGCTTGAATCCATACAGCTGCTTATACTTAGCAAGCTCTATTTTTACCTATAACAAGGTACTAGTAGACATGGAAACATTAAGGTGAAATTCCAAGATGTTCCTAATCTAGAAGAAGAAGCAGATTTACTGATTCATATAAGATAACAGAGAGCAGTGGTGAAACTACACATAGGTGATTGCATAGATGCAGTAATACTGACCGGTGAATGTGGAGGTCATACTTTCCTTTTTCCTTTCTTTAATCCTTTCTTGCTAGTTAATTCTCTGAATTCTAACATGTCTCTCCAGAATTGTCTCAGGGCTCTCTCCTGATTATGTANTAATCTCCTGGCCTGGAAGAGCTTCTAGATCTGGTCATTATCATAAATGGTATGTGATAGAGAATTAATGTAGGATTTCACAGTATTTTCTCATTCTCTTCACATAAATTCATTTGTGAGAATCTCATGAGTTTCAATGTATTGCAGTGATGTTATTTTTTTTTATCTGCTACCATATGTGTTTTTTCCTACTCAATCAAAATTAAACATTTTCTTTTGCTGGAAAAGAGATGACACCTCCAAGAGGAAGGGGCCAGAGGACTAAACGGGAAGATGGGAAAGCAAAGGGCTTTGTGCAAGTTCAGTAAGCATAATTGTCTTACAGATGTAAACAATGCAGCAGTAAGAAAACAGACACATTTGGGAACCAATTTTNCTTATTGTTGTTGCTAGTTTTTTTATTTTTTAATTTAGAATATAATTGTATCATTTCCCCTCTTCCCTTCCCTCCCTCCAACCCCTCTCAAATTCATAGCCTCCTTTTCTTTATTATTGTTGTGTGTGTGTGTGTGTGTGTGTGTGTGTGTGTGTATGTGTGTATGGCTAAAATATATAAATACAACCTTCTGACTCTGTTAGTGTTGCTTGTCTATATGTATCTAATTTGGGGGCTGACCATTTTATATTCGATAAGGTATTAGGGTCTCATCCCCGAAGAAGAAAGAGTTTNCCTCTCTCAACAGTCATTAGTTGCCTGTCGTTCTTTGTCTATAAATGAAGCCACCTAAGATTCCCCTCTTCCACATTAGCATGTCTATTGGTGTTGTCTTGTTCAGGTCTTGTTTAGGCAGCCAGATTGTTGAGGAATCATGGTGTAGCTTCCCTGTCATATCTAGAAGACATAATGTCATAGCAGACTTCCTGGTCTCTGGCCCTTAAAATCTTTCCACTCTCTCTTCCAAGGTTTTCCCTGAGCCTTAGGCATAGCAGTTTTGTTATAGATGTCCAATGGGGCTATGCACCCCTGTGACGATCAGTTGGTCTCTGCATTTGACCAGTTATTGAGTTCTGTAATAATCTCCATCTGCTGCAAAGAGAAGCTTCTTTGATGAGGGGTGAGAGCCACACTTGTCTGTGGGTAGAAGAGTTGAGAATGCAGTTAGGAATATGCTAGTCTAGTAAAGTGGCAGTAGTAGGTTCTCCTTTAACATCTAGGACTTCACTAGCTCTGGACCTGCCCAGTTGTCTCTCTCTTTCACCAGACCTTATCCCATTATGCCCACACCATGTCTGCCCTCCATGTCNATCCATGCCAGCATACCCTGTGCTCCAGTCTAGCATAATGAGTCCTCCCTCTTCTCCCTAAGCCTCCATTGTGCTCCCCATCCTCAGATGGAGTCCAGATTCCATACCCAGCACTGTACCCATGCCTTCCTAACCTCCAGGCTTTGGTCAGGACACACATTCTGTTTCTACCCAGACACTTTTGTTCATCAGATTTATTTTATTTTGTGTGTATGAGGGTTTTGCTGGCATGTATGTCTGTATACTGTGGACAGTGCCCTCAGAGTCCAGAAGAGGGAATCATATCCTCTCGAACTGGAATTACAGATGGTTGGTTATAAGTTGCCATATGTGTGCTCTGAATTGAACTTAGGCCTTCTTCAAGAGCAGCAAATGCTTTTACCTGCTGAGCCATCTCTGGAGCTTCACATTTTGGGAATCTTTATAGAGTTGTGTATAAAGCTTTTAGAAGAAACTCTCACTCATTGTGTTTAATACACACTATGACTCATGACTCCCCAGCATCATATTATATCTCTACCACCACTGTTGGAATGCAGGCTCTTCTGAGGGCTGCAATCTTAGTCCTTGTGATTCTTGGTCCTTTATGCCCNCNNCTACTCTCTCCAACTTCCTTTGACAGTTTCAATTTTCCACAACCTGAGCTAGGTTGTTTCATTGGCCACAGCCCATCTTATCCTATCATATGAAGTTCTGTGTTTTTATTGGAATCTATCCTCATAAACCTATGGATTTTGACTGCTTTTTAACTGTAAAAATTAACAGCTCTTGTTGTGCTTTATGTTTAGAGAATTATAACCACTGTTTTTTTTTAATTAAGGCACTTTAAAACATACAGGTGTGCACTGACCTGACTGTCCC
>LZPO01097420.1:31672-55477 GCA_001675575.1 Neotoma lepida
CTCCTGAGCCTTCTAATGGTGACACCTTACACCTCCATACCTACTGCCTCCTGGTCACCTCCCCACCATGTCCTGGTATCTATAGTCTTTGGATGTGTCTTTCTTACCACAGCCTAAGAACAATGCTTAAGTGCCACAGTTATCTTGGCCTTTTGAAAGAACAAAACATATCCATCAGACTTCACAAATGTACCTAGCCCATATGAGCCACCATGAATAGCCACAGGTCCATCTGTCTTGTACCGTAACCCATCCTGTCCCCTACCACAGGACCATTTGTATCATTGTTTTGGGGCTTCAACTTTATGTTCCACCTCCCATGTACTCTGCTTGCATTCCACAAGCCTTACTTCTTGAGCATCAAGTCCAGCCAGAGACCATGATTGCCTGATCCTGTATCTCTCTCCCCCAGCATCCATGGCTCTCATTCTTTCATGTCTGCCGGCCTGGTTAGGCATCTTCTATGTCAATCCAAAGTTAAATCTTTCTCNTGTTCGGATCTTTTGTTCCATGTTAAACATACCTAAAACTAATAAGGCAGAGCTAACTAACCCCTTTAC
The DNA here is from genome assembly GCA_001675575.1 of Neotoma lepida. Classification (NCBI taxonomy): domain Eukaryota; kingdom Metazoa; phylum Chordata; class Mammalia; order Rodentia; family Cricetidae; genus Neotoma; species Neotoma lepida. The sequence goes on from LZPO01097420.1 coordinate 32,233, forward strand.
AAATGGCTCTTTTCTATTTTTAGTTCAAGGTGTGTTTAGTGGCTTCCTGGTACTACTTCTCCATCACTAATAATTCCATCTCCTCGATGGGGGCAGGGGAGGGGACTAAGGGTATCAGATATGAATATCTCCATTTCCTTCTCCATTTCTGGGTTTCTCCTTAAGTTTCTATCAGTCCACGGTCCTCTGTCAGAACCTNNGGTGATGGATTCNAGGAGTCTGCTTCCTCACAAACTGAGGTTCTTCCTGCATCAGAGTTTGAAAGCCCCAAGTCACACTGCCATAGTAACCATCTATTTCCCCTGAGTCTGGATCTTCCCATTTCTGCTATCCCATATGCTACTGTTGCTGCTGCTGCAGTTTTAACCTTTTCAGTAATTCCCATTACTTAGAATGCCTTACCATTTCATCCAGGCTGTTTGCTCACTAATTATCCCTTCCTATCCAGTTTCTCTTGCTCTGCTCTCCTATACCTACTCTTTCCTTTTTTAGTAGCATGTCTTAATTATACAGAATAATATGNTTCACTGTAATGTTCTCATGAGTACATATACTGTACTTAGATCATGTTCACCCCATAGGCTTCACTGTAATGTCCTCATGNGTGCATATACTGTACTTAGATCATATTCACCCCATATTCTCTGCTCCACGGGTGCCCTTTCTCTTCCAGANTATGACCCCATTTACTTTCATGTCTCTTTGTGTCTAGATTACACATGTGAGAAAACATGTGTTATGCCTAATTTTTGACAGTCACAGACTTCTGTTTGCTAAAGTGAATGATTTACTGATTCATTGATTCAACATTTCTCCGCTTACTGTCAGATGTGATTCTGACTTTGTGTTCAACTGTCTTCTGTGTCCTTGTGCATGTCTCTGTGATTCCTAGACACACTGTACATTCTGGGGTCACTGGAAATGCTTTGTATTTTGACAGGAGCTGGCTTGTGAGTATGTCTGTTATGAAAACCATGGAGATGAACACTCATGCTCTGTGCTCTTCCCTATGTATAGATTTACATCCTCCTTAGAAAAGCAAAAGATTGAGAAATCTTTTGATTTGATTTGATTTTGATTTTGATTTTGATTTGATTTGAGAAATAGTGGTAGTGCAAGACTTCAGTCCCAGCACTCATGAGGCAGAGTCAGGTGGACCTCTGTGAGTTCAATGCCAGCCTGATCTACCTAGTGAATTCCAGATCCACCAGGACTCATAGTGAGACTCTGCCTTAATAAATAAATAAATAAATAAATAAATAAATAAATAAATAAATAAATAAATAAATGAAAAAATAATAGGAAAGACAAAAATAAACCCTTGTTAGACTAGAATCAGGAAAATTAATTTGAATCTATGGATTGTTTGGTTGGTTTATTTGGATGTGTGTGTGTGTGTGTGTGTGTGTGTTGTTGGGGATTGAACCTAAGGTTTGTACATGATTGCCAAGTGTTCTACCACTAAGGTGTATCCTCAACACTTATTCACCTTTGTTTTTTATTTAATAAAATTGTATTTTATTTTATGTGTATGGGTGGTATGCCTGCCTATGTGATATGCACCATGTTCATATAGTGCCCTAGGAGGTATCAGATCCCCTAAAACTGGAGTATCAGTTATGAGCTGCCATGTGGGTACTGAGAACCTCTGCAAGAGGTCCTTGCAAGGGCATCAAGTGCTCTTAACCACTGAGCCATCTCTCTAGCACCCTCCCTCATACCTTGTTTTTGATACAGAGTCTTGATAAGTTGCCTAGGCAGACCTTGAAAATATATTTGCTTAAACATAGAATGTTTGTGCATGCGTGTTTATCTGTTAGTTCATAGGCCCTCCGTAGTTCTGCCCTTTTTCAGCATCCGGAACAGTAGCAGTGAGCAACCCTCACGACCTCCATTGCTAAATACTGTTTTCCATTAAGAGGANAAGTAANCCTTGTCAGAAGACTCAATCTAAGGGAAGAGGAGGGAAAAAGTAGGTAATGAGCCTGGAATATTNTGCTTAACTTGATGTGACTCCTTTCACAATAATGTCTATAAAATTTAATGACCTTTCACTTTGTGCTGTTCCCTGAAACTGTAGGGGAGTAGGAGCATACTCTTCCCAATAAGCATGGACCCCAAAAGTAGGGCTTGCAAACACGAAGTATTAGTTTGGATGCAAAATATAACTTGATTTCCATTGACCTTATGTGGCNATTCCTGAAATTGCATATCCGTTCCATTCCATTTTAGTAAGAATGCTTGGTAGTTATGTCTTGTGGAACCTTCCCAGTGGCTCTTCCTCAACACATGCTGAGTGTTAGTGTCCCACAACAAGTTCTCCACCAGGACTCTAGGCCTTGATCCCTCACATACCCATGACACATCTGGAATGGCACTTCCTGGGCTCGAGCTATAACCACTCTAGGGAGGGGACTACGGGCTGTGTTGAGGCCATCNTCAACCAGACTGTCTTCATAGCCCCAACCTGTGTGTCCCTCTTTGTGCAAAGAGCCGTAAAGAAGCTTTGGTGTGTGTAGGGGGGGAAGCAACAGTAAGGCTGCAGTGAGGTGTCAGCGCTGGAGCAGACCACCTGAATTCAAGTCCCATGCCACTGCGTTAGTCTGAGTTTTCTCACCTGCAAAAGCAGAAAAATATTAATTCTGCCTAGTCAGAGAAGGTTGTTAAGAGGATTAAGGGGCTTAAATACAATACAAATCCTTAGCACAGTGCCAACATATAAAAAGTGTTATGTAAATCTCAAATATTATAGCTGTAAATATCTGTGCTAGTATAGCAGATAAATACCTGGCACATACTTAAATGAGTATGTTAGAGGTGGGCACATACACTCTCCTACAGTCCAATAACAAGCACTACTATATAAATTTAAAGATAATAGTCAATGAATGGAAATAGTGTTTTGCCAGCTTTTTTCATAATAATGATTTTCACTATCATCTTGTCTTTGTATGCCCCCTCTCTGGGGTTAGTAGAAGAACCTAATTCTTTTTCCCCAACTAATGTTTTCCTTTTGTCCATTAAGGTACTGTACATTAAATAAGAAATTTTGTACCTGCCTGTGTGTGACTGACATCTTCTATCCTGTTTAATCACTGATGGTTTCTGATTATTTTGTAAACATGTAAGGTATTACCATGACAACACTGTCATTCATTGGTTGNTGATGCAAGGCATGTGCCTAAAAATAATCTACTGCAACAGCATAGCTTTTTACAAACAGATTCTCATGTTTATGATCAAGAACAAATCCTGGCCTTCGTTGGTCTACTTTTTCTGCTGATAGTTTTATCTACTTTTTCTTTGCTATTACCTAGGGCCTATACCAAGAGTATGGAACATGATGATTGATTCTCTAGGTAATGTTACCTCTGATTTTTCTTTGAAGAAAGTAAGGCTCCAGAGTATTTACTCAACATCCAGAAAGGCAATCACACAGAAACAGAACACACCTTTTCTAACTGCTGTACCTTCATACAGCTCAGGTACTCACAAGGGCAGACTGGTCCACCACGTGGCCTTGCAGCCATCTAAGCCAGAGATTCTCTGTGAAGTAGACCTAACACCTGCCCCGCATATACAATAGCAGTGATTAAGACCTTGCCTGTGAACTCACTTTGTGAACAGATTCCAAATTTGATGTTGTCATTGAGATGTGAATTATCATTGTGCTTCTAGAGACCACCATTCTTGATAGGAATATGGTCAGGGAGCCCAGGCTTGACCTTCCCATTACAGGTAGCTGTCATACCTACACTACAATCCTGGCTTTTAGCTCTGTTACCAGCTGAAGATATAAATCTGTCAATATGTGTGACTAGTGAAAAACTTGGGTTCCAAAAAATACTTTTTTTAAGTATGAAAGATAAGCAGTACTGTTGANAGAACTGTCTATTCTGGAACATCCTGAGTCTATAGAATTAAGGATTTGGGATTCACAGCAGCATGGCAGAGTTCACAAAAAGCTGAAAAAGACTATGTGGGAAGTTTGTGGCCTTGAAGGTGTCCGAAGTGACGAGGGNACCTGCAAGTGTGTTGCAGCATTTGCTCCTCACCAGCTGGTTCCCTAGAGGCTGTGTGCACCTAGCACTCAGAATGGCTCAGCCTTAGAGAGCACCCCCTGCAGCTGGGGCNGGGGGAGTCAGCACACTGGAAACTCTTTCAGAGGATCTGTCTCATGCACCTTTGACTAGGAATGCAGGAGGCTGCATTTTCAATTTACTAAAACGAAAACTAGGGCCTGGAGAGGTGTATAAGAGGTGGAGTGCCTGCTGCTCTTGCACAGGACCAGAGATCACTTCCTGGCTCCCAAGTTGGGTGGCTCACAACTACCTATAAACTCCACTTCAAGGGGATCTGATGCCCTCTTCTGACCTCCATGTATAACACACACATGCACACATGCACACGCGNACAAATCTTCAAAATGAAAAGTAGAATACACACATGGAGGAAGGAAAGGGGGCTATGGTGTGGGGAAAGTTGATTCAGAAATTCTTTAGCTAGGTTCTCTTTTACTTTGTATTAAAAACCCAATCAGCCATCTGTGTAGCCTGTAAGTGGTGCCACTGAAAAAGCCACTGGTGTGTTGCTGAGCATGGTCCCTCAGGATCACTGTCACTCCGGGCATCGCACACAGGCAGTTTTGCAGCCAGGTGTGTGCAAGGTGTATGCTGTGCTTATTCTTTGCTTTGAGTTCTGGGTTCCTTCACAGCAGGCAGCTGGATTGCTGAAACTGTTCTCAGTGCCAAAGAGAAAGAAAGAAGGGCCAAGCACCTTCTGCCTNTGCACANCAGGGCCTGTGCAGGAGGCTGTTTCTCCCATGTTTTTGAAACTGATCCCAAGTGAGACACTCTTCTGCNCAGGCATCCAAGTCAGCCTCAGAGCCAGATGCCAGTCTCCTTACTGTGATAACCACTAACCTTTATTAAGTACTNAAGTACCCACAGCGACGGCCACATGCTTGCCAGGTGCCTTCTGTGATTTTTAGTTTTACCACAGAGTAAGTACTAAGAGTGTACATATTTTGCACACAGCAAAATTGATCTTTGGAAAATTTAGAAATTTGACCAGAGTTACACAACTTTCAGGTAGAACCATAAAAAAATAGCTTTGGCGGCATCCAAAACGTCACTGACTAGCAATTCTGTACAAGTCAGTCTGACGGTTTGTGGCTGAGCCTTTGCCGTTAGACAACCAAGTCTCTTTGTGTACCCCTCGACAACTGGGTAACATTTAGTCGTATTTCATCAGAAGAACAAAATGACCTTTTCAAAGTTTAAAAAAATTCACTGTCTTTCAGAAAAATCCAACAGTTCTTTTTTACATGAGTTGAAAGTCAGAGACAAAGACAAATGAAGTTTCTAGAATCATTGCAGACATAACTTAGTTCAGCCTTGCAGATACTGCAATGGGCCATGCTGACTTATCTCTGACAACTGAGTATATTCAAGGCAGCACTCACCTAAAGCCATTTGAGGCATATTCTGTGAGNGTTTAGCCAACACNNGAGGAGCTTTAAGANATACCTGTGCTGCAGTGTCCTGTGCTTTCANCCCTCATTCTGTCATCATTGCAGCCACACGCTCTNAACAAATGTATCACCAATGGACGATTGTTCCCATGCTTAAAACGTACTATAAACACAGAGTGGTTCCATATACCAAGGTTGTCACTGTTCTTGCTTAGCCCTGTNACATGAATGAAATTAGTACAAAAAAGGATGTTTCTGTCTGTTAAATGCACAGGTAGATCTCAGGCCACCATTGTTTCTTGAGTGTCTGCTCGGGNCACAGCCTTGGAGAAGAATCATGCATACTTAAATCTGCCTTGGTTTCCCTAGTTATACAGTGAAGAAAGGTGACTCCACTTCTAGGTAATTCTATTTACATGGCATCGTGAATTCTTCCACAGAAACATCGATGCTGTTAAAATTATTAATNANCTCATTGTTTATTAAGAAAATGCAGTCCCATCCCATCTATATTTACAAATANAATGATTTGATGTTTTTGTTGTTGTTGTTTGTTGTTTTTGAGATAGAGTCTCACTATGTATTCCTGGCTGTCCTAGAACTTGTTGTATAAACCAAGTTGGCCTAGAACTTATAGAGTGCCATCTTCCTCTGCTTTTCTAGTGCTGGGATTAAAGGCAGGCACCACCTGCCCTGCTAGAGTTATTGTTTCGCAGAGCTTTCTTCATGTCCTGCTTCCAGGCGCTGTTGTAAACATGTTACATAAAATGCTGGTTGCCTAGATGTTGAAGTAATAATGGTCCCATTTTACAGAAGAGGAAACTGAGACTGAGACAGGGAACATAGCAGGTCCAGTGCCACAGGCAGTCAGGGTAGAATTCAGCTAATCTGGTCTGTACTCCTGTGAGCACTGTCAATCTGGACTCAGGCAAGTGACTCTTCTTTTGTGAGTCCTGTGTTACAGTTTTTATTTATTATTTATGTGTGTGTGCATGTGTGTGTTCCTAAAATTGCAATATTTCANATGTTTCTGTTCTGACCTTCTCTAGCCTGTGGGGCCAACTTCTTCCTCACCAGGTGTCATTACAGCTTTAGGCAGCCCTGCCCCTTGGCTCTGGATGCCATTCCTTGATCAGAATTCCACTCTCCCTCTTCCTTACTGTTAAGGACTCATCTCAGCTGCAAGACAGATGCAGCAGAAGTCAGCAGACTCTTTAAAGGCATCTGGCCACTTTACAGCATCATCATCTCCTATTCCCCACTTTCAAAACAAAGGAGTAACTAAGCAAAGCTCTTGATTGGGCTTCTGTAAATCCACCCATCCAGTTTCTGAGTGATCTTCCCTCTGCATAGGAGTTTCATGTGTTTTAAAAGCTTTTTAAAAATAAGCGCCCCCTCCCCTTTATCCTTGCTTTCCTTTCTGTCCCTCTACTCCTTCCCTTCCCTCTTCCTCTCTTGTCCTTCTTTCTTTTTCTCCCTGCCTTCCTATGAGGGTGTGTGTGTGTGTGTGTGTGTGTGTGTGTGTGTGTGTGTATGAGTGATCCACCCTTTGGAGAAGGACCACTTTAGGACCTCTCACTGGCATAGTTCCTGGATGACTATTTTATTAGCATGTTGGGCTTTGTTTTAACCTACCATAGACATGCATCTGCCCTCCCACAGCATTTAATGAAGAGATCTTTGCCATAAATCTCTGAAAACAAAAGCTACATTCTGCATCCTGTGCATGGAGAGCAGCCAGGGATGCTCCTCTGTGAGACGCATAATTAGAAACAGCAGTGCTGTGCTGAGAGTAGGGGGCTGCGATGGGTTAATAAAACCCAGTTCTCACTTCCTTTTATGCTCAGAATATGAATTAGGATATGCAGAAACTAAATGACAGGAGCAGCCCAGGGAAGAAAAATGCTTCATTTTATTGCTGTAATATTCTTTGTCCTATATTCTGTGTCATACCAAAACAGTACCAGAGACCTTTAAGGAATGACTGTGTATAAAAAGAAAGAATTATCTCAGGTAAATGTTTACTTTTGGGTAGATTAGAAACCTTCTATACTTCTGTTTTTAATATTATTTTTATCTAGAAATATTTAATTGAAATACAAATATATGAATTCAAGGCATAGACTGTGCTGATTTCACTGTAATAATTACACAGTCAAATTACCACATCCACCACTGTTCAGAGGTACGTGTGTGTGTGTGTGTGTGTGTGTGTGTGTGTGTACACACTCTATTCTCCTTATTCATTCATTCATTGATGACACTTAGATTAGTATTATGCTTAGCTGCTGTGGTAGTGCTGTAAGAATGAACATGGGGTTGCAGATCTTATCTCTTCTGATCTTGATTTGGATGTACACAGACATGTCATAGCTGGGGCATAAGGTAGTTCTCTTTCAGTTTTGAGGCCCTCTATACTGTTTTTCATGATGACTGTACTAACTTCAGTCCCACCCACAGCAAGTAAATTTCCCTTTCTCTATATCTCCATAGCCATTGTAGCAGGTGGGAGGTGATATCTCATTGCTGCATGGTTAACATTGAGCATCCATTCAAATACTTGTGGAGATTCATATGCTTCCTTTGGAGAAATGTTTATTCAGGTCCTTTGCCTAATTTTTAAACTGAGTCATTTAGCTTTGTTACTTTTGTGTAGTTCCTAATATGTTTTGGATATTAATTCCTTATTGCATATGTAATGATGAAAGAAAATTTGAGATTTCCTAAATTACAAAGGTCAGAGGATAAAGGGAAGAACAGATAAGGGAAGTTAATTTACAAACAGCTCCCAAAGGTTGATTATAAGAAATCTTGGCTTTATGCCTCTGGCAGCTTGTAGAATCTTGTCCCAGGACCAAGTCATTCATTAGTTCATTCAATGATTCATTCATTCATTTTCTGGCCGGAATCTGTAATGGCTCAATAAGCCTATTTGTCAGAGGTTCCTTGGTCTGTAGAGTTTTGCTTTGATAAAAGTTTGCAAATATTTTCTTCCATCCATATGTTGCCCTTTTGTTATTTTTTCTTTGCTGTGAAATGCTTTTTGATGTAGTCCAACCATTTTTATTTTTGTTTTTGTACCTGTACTTTTAGTGTTGTATATTATACATATGTATATATATAAAACTATGTCTGAGAATTTTATTCCTGTGTTGTCCTATAGAAAGGTAAGGGTTCAAATCTTAAAAGGTATTAATTCATTTGGGGTTGATTTTTGTATTGGATGTAAGATAAACTTTCAAGTTCATTCTCTTTGCATATTCCGTGGATATTCAGTTGTCTTAACACCATTTCCTGAAAAGCTCGTGCTTTCCCGAGAGTGTATTTTTGGAAACCTTGTCAAAGATTACCCCATCTAAGTGAGATTGTTTCTGAGATTTCTGTTTCTTCCATTCATCTCTTTGGTTTCTATGCTGCTACAATAGTGTTTTTGTTATAATTTTATACTGTAGTATGAAAATCAGATAGTATGATTTCATTAGTTTTGTTCTTTGGGTTCAAGATGATATGGCCCTTCTGTTCTTTTGTGTATGTATCAATTTTAGTATTTTTTTCTATTACTTGNAAAGGTGCTATTAGAATTTTGATTGAATTTATTGACTCCATAGAATACTTCCACAACCGTGAATGTTTTGAAATATTCTTTTAATCCTTGAATACAGGGTGGATAGCTTTTCATTTATTTTTGTCTTCTTCAATTTATTTTGGTTTATAAATCTTTCATCTCCTTGGTTTATTTAATTCCAAAATATTCTACTTTGATATTAGTATATGGAGGTCTTTATTCCTTCCTTCTCCCCGCCCCCGCCCCCCGCCTTCTTTCTTTCGTTTGACAATTCATTGTTATTATAGAACTAGAATGGGTTTTTGTATGTTGATTTGGTATTTGTAGTAATTTGAATGAGAAATGTCCCCTGTAGTCCTGGGCATTTGAATACTTGATCCCCAGTCAGTGGCACTGATTGGGGGAGTTAAAGTGGTACAGTCTTGCTGGAGTATGTCACTTGGAGAGGGAGTGAGTTTTTAGAGTGAAAAGCTTCACCTACTTCCAGTTTGCTCTTTGCTTCTGCTGCCATGTGGGCCACTTGCAGCTCTGCCTCCCTGTCGTGATTGACTTTTACAGTCTGGAACTGTAAACCCAAATAAACTCTTTTTTCCGTGGGTTTCCTCGAAAAGATTTTATCACAGAAACAGAAATGNCAACTAATATAATATCCTTCAACTTCAATGAGTTAACTCATTTATTGTCTCTAACAGTTTTAATGAAATTTTTAGATTTTTTAGTATGTAAGATACTGTCATCTGCAAATAAAAACAGCTTCCTCTTTCCTAGTGTGGGTATGTTTCATTTCTTTTTCTTAACTGCTTTAGTTTGAGNTCTAGTGCTTTGTTGAAGAGAGTGATGAGAGAAGGTATGCTTGTCTTGTTGCAGATCATCTTAGAGGAATGCTTTTCATGTTTTTACTGTTGAATATAACATTATGTGGACTTTTCATATATGGTAAGAGTATATATATTGAGATATATTCATTTGTTACCAGACCTTAGATTATCTACTGTTTAGCATTCTACTGCAAAAACAAAACAAAACAAACAAAAACAAGAAATTTGAAGCATAGATTAGCAGAAGATAATAGATTTTGTCAGCATGCAGCCTCTTAACTTTTTCTTTGAAAGTCATGTTGACTCAGACCTCTTGGAGTTAGGCCATGTTTTCTTAACACACTACTTTTTATAAGTCTGAGTGTGTGTGTGAGTGTGTGTGTGTGTGTGTGTGTTTTACATCTGCTTCTCTTTAGAAGTTAGAATACCAAATCCAAAGAGATGGTTCATGGGAAGAATAAGGGAAGATTATGTAAAGAAGAGGGTGAGTTTCCCCCATCTGTTTATATTGCTGTTATATTTGCATCACAGCAGGTCAAAAGGGAAGGTCTGCCAGTCACCAGAGAGCACTATTTGCATGACTTTTCCCCTAGATANCCTCTAAACACTACATCAACTTACAGGTCCATGTTTTCATCTCTTCTGTTAGACTTCTATACCTAAATTTTAGTGTTTTTTACTCCAAAGGGATGATTTTGTCAAATGTATTTTCAGAGTCTTTGGAAATTGTAATGTGATTTTTATCCTTTATTCTGTTAATGCAATCTGCCATATTGGTCCACTTGCATATTTTGAACCATTTTTGTATCCTAAGGAAAACCCTNCTTAACCAATCCAGCAGTTCTTACAATGTGCTATTTAAGTGAATTGAATAGTACTTTTTTTAAAAAGAAATTTTGAATCCATATTTATTAGCAGTGTATCAGACCCATAATTTTCCTTTTTTGTGGTGTCCTTTTTGTTTGGTTGGTTTATTTATTTTTTATTATTATTATTTTTGTCTTGAGATTTTGAGGAGAATGCTAGCTTTGTAAAGTGAATTTGGAAGTAGTTCTTCTTCTTTGATTACTTTGGAAGAGTTTGGGAAGGGGGTGACAATCCTTTTTCAGGTGTTTCCAGATACATTTCTATATTAATGACCATTGGTACTTTGGATTGGCTTCTTGGTGTGTTAAAAATCCTAATGTTAGCTGGGCGGTGGTGGCGCACGCCTTTAATCCCAGCACTCGGGAGGCAGAGGCAGGCGGATCTCTGTGAGTTCGAGGCCAGCCTGGGCTACCAGGTGAGTTCCAGGAAAGGCGCCGCCAAAGCTACACAGAGAAACCCTGTCTCAAAAAAACCAAAAAAACAAAAAAAAAAAAAAAAAAAAAAATCCTAATGTTATAGTTTACATAAACTACATTGTTTAGAAGAGTTGTTTTTAGTATANTCATGAAAACCACTATGACTAAGGAATGCAATTAATCAAAGTATGTGCCTAACTGGTGGCTGTATGACTTGCCACATGAAATAATCATCAAATGACTAAATGACTAATGGATAGGAAACAATGTAGCTTGAAATTTTTTTAATTTTATATATTTATTTAGTGCGTATGGATGTTTCACTTGCGTGAATATATGTATGCCATATAGTACCCAGTGCCTACAGATGCTAGACGAGTTGTTAAAAGTACTTATTTCATCTATTTAACTTTATTAGATCATCTGCATCTAGGAATTTATCTATTACTTTTAGATTTTCCAATTTAGTGGATTATACATTTCTTAAAGTATGTCCTCATGATTCTTTGAATTTCTTCAGTNTCTGTTATAACGTTTCCCTTTTCAGCTCAGATTTTATTAATTTGAGTATTCTGTTTTGTTGCTGTTAATTTGGCTGAGGGTTTGTTGATTTTATTTATCTTTTCAAAGAACCAAGTAATTCTTGCATTGATTCTTGTTTTGTTTGTTTGTTTCATTAATTTCTGCCCTGACCTTCATTATTTCTTTCCATATGCTGATTTTTGGAGTGATATTGGTGTGCTCTATTTTTCCAGTGCCCTAAGGTTAATCACCCAGTTATTTATTCGAGATCTCTCTGTTTTCTTCTATTTATTTATTTATTTATTTATTTATTTATTTATTTATTTATTTATTTATTTATTTGGGCAGGATCTCTCTACAGAGCCATAGAACTCACTATGTAGACCAATAGACCAGGCTGGCCTGAGATCCACCTACCTCTGTCTCCAAAGTGCTGGTATTAAAGATGTGCGCCTCCACAACTGGCTTGACTTTTTAATATAGGCACTTAGAGCCATAAACTTCCCTCTTAGGATTGCTTTNATTGTGTCCTATAGATTTGGATAAGTTATATTTTCATTATCATTTAATTATATGGCCTTTTAATTCTTGATTTCTGTAATGATGCATTCACGATTCAGTAATGTGTTGTTTAGTTTCCATGAGTTTGTGTATTTTTCTAGTTTCTCTTTCTGTTGATTTGTAGCTTCATCCTATTGTGGTCGGACTGAATATGGGATATTGTCACATTTTTCTATATTTGTTGAAATTTGGTTTGTGTCCATATATGATCTGAGAAGGTTCCGTNGTGTGCTCAGAAGAATGTGTATTATTTGGTATTTTGATGGAATGTTCTGTAGATATCTATTCAGTCCATTTGATCAATGTTTCATTTAATTCCAGTATTTATTTATTCAGTTTTTGTATAGTTCATTTGTCTAATGATGAATGTGAGGTATTGAAGCNACCCAGTGTTATTCTGTTGAGGTAAATCTGTGGTTTTAAATCGAGTAATGTTGCCTTACAGATTAGATGCGCATATATTTGGTATGTTTTATTTAGAATTATAATTTCCTCTTGATTGATTGATCCTTTGCTCAGTATGATGGAACCCTCCTTTTTGGTTAAGAATTGATTTGAAGCCTTTTTTGTCAGATATTAGAATAGCAATACCTGCTTGCTTCTTGGTTCTCTTTGGTTAAGTGTTTATCATGGGTGGTAAATTGGATTCNTTGGAGGCATGGAAAAGAAGGATTCTGTTTTTTAATATAGTCTGCTGGTCTGTATTTTTTTGATGGATGAGTTGAGAATATCCATAGTCAGAAATAGTATTGAAAGGTACATATTGTTCTCTGTCACTTTGTTGATTTTGTAGTGTTTGGGATTTTCTTGGTCTTCTGTTTTATGAGTGTGTGCTGGTTAATCTTGTCATCTTGTCTACATCTGGAATTAACTAACTACCCAGCAGTGGTCACCTTTATGAGGGATTTTTCTTTTTTTGGATTATTTGAGGTGAGAAGACTCACCCTAAATCTGGGCCACACCTGCAGGTGGCAGCCCATAGAAAAAAAGAAAGCTTTCTATTTTAACTTGCTTGCCCTCACTGTCACTGGCAAGTTCATCTGTGCTGTTGCTGAGGCATTCCTTCACTGGGATCAAAACCTGCTTCTTCTGNATTCCAATGTACACTGAAGATTGGTACCTCTGTGGGACTCTCTTGGGACTCCAGCACCAGATTGGGACAGCTGAGACATCTAGTCTCATGGACTGAACAACTACTAGATCCTTGGCCTTTCCTTCAGGAGCAACTATTTTTGGACTCCTCGGACCACAGCCTGTTAGCCTGCAAACTACTCACACACACACACACACACACACACACACACACACAATCAATTTTGTTCCTTTAGAGAACCCTGACTAATACAAAGTGCCATAGCATTATTTGTTTTTTCTCATGTAGTTTCTTGAATGTGTTTATCGTTTGCTTTAGACTGAAGCATTCCTTCTAGTATGCTCTGTAGGGTTGGCTCTGTGGTCATGAATGTCTTTAGCCTGATTTTATCCAAGAAAGATTTTCTTTCATCATCAATTATGACAGGTAGTTTCTCTGGATATATTAGATTGGCTGATTACTGTGGAACTTGAAAGACGTGAGTCCAAGCCCTACTTGTTTCATGGTTTGTATTGAAAAGTGAACAGTTGTTATGATGGCATGCCTTTGTATATGTCTTGACCCTTCTCTCTTGCGGCTTCCAGTGTGNTTTCTTTGTTCTGNACATTTAATGTTTTAACTATAATATAATACAAGGAGTTTGTATTTTGGATAGGTTTGGTGTTTTGTGTGCCTATTGTATCAAGATGGGCCTTTCTTCCCTTAGATTTGGGGAATTTTCTTCTATTTTTATATATCATTGGCCCAATTCTTTTGTTTTGTTTAGTCTATTGGTGTGGCTTTCTACTAAACTTATTATTTGACCTTTGTGTTTTTCATTTCTATCATGGTTTTGGTTTNGGTTTTCTTCAGTATTTCTTTGTTAAAATCAGTATTTCTTTGTTAAATTCTGTTATCATGTTGTGGATTGACTTCCTTATTTCATTCAGTTGTCTTTGTACCCTCAGAAACTATTAGAGTCCTCTTTGAGTTGTTTTACCACATTTATAATCATTCTTTTGAATTCTGCATCTGGAATCTCACCTAACTCATTTTTATCAGCAGTCATTAATATGAAGTTGGTAATTTNGGGAGGAGATAAATTATCTTGTTTTTGCATGTTGTTGAATAACATGTTCCTGGGATCTGCCTATCTGGAGTTAGGTTGTTGGTTAGATTTGCTGCTGCTGTTTGATTTTGTTTTTTAAATTCAGGGTGCCTTTATTCTTTTAGTGGGTTAGTTTGCATTGTTCAGGAGAGACTAGGTTGTAGTACAGTTGTGGGGATATTCTTGTCTCTTAGACTGGTGTTCCAGGCACTACACTCTANCTCCAGTCTGCCTCTGTGGGTTAAGTACTTCCTGCAGCAACAGCCACTGTCCAGTAATTGACCCATTCCAATAATAGAGTAGCAAGTGACTGCAAAGCGGACCCTGTTAATTACTGAATAGTTTATAGGGAGTAAAGGGACCCAGTGGTCCTTCGTAAACTAAGATGTTAGTTTGGCTGCAAAGAGAAACAAAAGAGTAGGCAGCAGTCAAGTGAGTAGGGATAAGTAGTAGGCTGTTAGGTGGGAAGTAGAGGAGAGAGACATACACAAAGTGGGAATAACCGAGGCAATGGGAAAAAGTGGGGTTGTAGCTAGAAGTTTTCCTGTGTCCCACCCAGTCCTGTGGTCCCATAGCTGCTTATAAAATAATTACTCGGAGGCTTATATTAGTTGCCAATTGCATAGCCTATGGCAGGCTTCTTGCTAGCTAGCTCTTACAACTTAAATTAATCCATTTCTATTAATCTGTGTTTTGCCACGTGTTCCGTGGCTTACTGGTCTGCTGGCATGTTGTTCCTTGGCCGNTAGCCTGGCGTCTCTCCAGACTCTGCCTTTCTCTTTCCTGTCTCTCTCCTTTCCCGCTTGCCTCTAAGCTGCCTTGCCATAGGCTAGAGCAGCTTATTTATTAACCAGTGGGAACAACATATATTCACAGCGTATGGAAAGATATCCCACAGCATGGGGTAGATGGTTGGAGCTTTCGGTTAACAGTAGACTACAGAGACGAGGTAAAGATATGTACCCTAATATTATAACCAGGTCAGCCTCTGGGCTTTGACAAATGTAATAGTAAGAGGAATGAGTTTGAGAGAGGGGGAGAGAGANAGAGAGTCATGAAGTGTAGGGACAGTGTTGGCCTGCTACAGTGCTCTCCTGTGTACGTGAAAGCTCTAGGGNAAGGAGGAGAACTGGGGANATACAGGTACTGGACTCCCTGGCGGGTGAAGAATGNCTGCAGTGGAGGAGGAGCACTGGGTGGAGACAGAAGGAAGTGAGGTCACTGCCCTGAAGGTTGATTTCCTCTCCTTGACTGATCTGCCCTCTGATCTCCTTGGTCCTGTATGGGCTGTATTTAGTATTGCTTTTCAATGGCCCTGTTCTCATGTGGGCTCCCAGCTCCCCTGTGTATGGCATTTTCTGGACTCTGTTCTATGGCCTGTGAGTAGCTAAGGCAAATTCCATCCAGCCACAATTTCTGTGTGCCCACAGGGTCAGGAGCAATTGGTGGCCATGCAATGGCNAATGTTCTCTTCAGAGTTTATGATTAGCTCCTGGAGCTTTGCCTTTCCCTGTCTGGGTGCTGGTGGTGGCCCTAGCAGCAGNCCTGGGGAACCCCTTCTATGAAATCTCTACACTTGCTGTTTTCATAGGTTCCCTGGTAGGGATTTNCTGAGCTCCTTTGCCCAGGGAACCCCTACTGTGGAGGTGGGGCTGCTGTCCTTGGAACTGCAGAGACAGCAAGTCCAACCCATAGTAAAATCCACATGTCCAATGACAGGAGAGCTTTGTTGTGGTGTTGATCAAATCATTCCAGAGTTGGAAAAGTACAAGATTATGTGATAAAATATTCTTCGTCCCTTTAATCTCCATACTGTAATCACCCACCCATTCTAGACACCCTCTTCCCTGGAAGTAGAAACCCCTTTAAAGAGGACATCTGTGGGCATTCTTTAAACAGCCCACTNTCACTCAGAATCATGAGTTCTGGGAGTGACTGGCCCTTGTCCAAATCTCCGTTTTGCTACCTTGGCCTACGGCATACTCTTTAAGTGTCAATATTCTCAGGAGACAGTAATATATACATCCTCACTGGGTTATTAAGTGGGAACATACGTACATTTAACATATGTTGTCAAATTATATATTGTATGTGAACTATGTACTTAAAAACATNAAACTTTTATTTTTGATGTGGAAAGGGAGTAGATCAGTGGTCATGACTNGTGGTTTATTTTCCAGTGAAAATGGGAAAAGGTGCACCTAGGNCTCTCCGGGATGAGGTCTCCCCTACTACACAACATGGCCCTGATTTCTCTCACAGGGCAGCCTTATCCTGACCTGCTGTTAGTGTTTGAGTTCAGTACCAATGCAAATATTGTGGGGACCAAGCATTGGATGTAAAGAAGTTAAGGGTTCCAGTGTAGCAGGCCTAGGGACTCAGGAGGACTGTGGGCAAGAGGGCCCACAGTAACTCCTTTCAAATGCAGCCACTACTGTAGCCACACAGAAAGTTGGAGAACCAAGTGATGCTCACCCTCCTGTGTTAATATAATAGGTCATGCATCTGGAAACACATATATATATATAATATATATATTTATATATATATAAACGCAATATAATGTTGGTCAGTGAGCTGTCAGTTTTACAAACTCTGTATGAAAACCAAAGCACCCTGACAATGAGATTGTTGGTGCCAGCCAGCTTTCCTGTTTATCTTTTCTCTTACATCTGCTCTTTCCCCTTGCTTAGAAGGAAAGCCTGTTTCTACGTTTAAGCCAGTATGTTCCATTGGTTCTGCCTACTAGACTTCTTCTTATCCCAGAATGCTTTACTCTGTGTATCTCTTGTCAGTAATCAACATTTATTTGTCAGTAGATAACAGATTTTCTAAATCCTTTTACTTGTAATTCCTTGTGAGGATCCACCAATCTAATACTGTAATCCCTGAGCAACCTTGAAGACCTTCAGGGGTCACCAAGTTGACTGAGAACTATCTGGGTCCTAAGAGCACATCTGCCTCTTTTTGTGCACCGTTGTCTTCANACCGTGGACATGGGGTGAAGCTCCTAGGAATTGATACAGTATCAGATGAACTATTTCTTTATAACATCCCAGCTTAACCTTTTCTATATTTTTCTTGTAGCGTTAGAGATCTGGCCCTTGCTGGCAGTCTACTGTGGTGGATGTTTCTCAGCTTTTTCATGAGCTGTATTTGTCTCTGTCATCACTGGTGTCATAGAGCCCAGAACACACCTTCCTGGACTACTATGGTTTGGGGTGGGATTATTGACTTCACAGTGCTGCAAAAGTGATGTACATTCAGTAGGAACTGCCTTGGTTTGGGTATAGTGACATACACATATAATCCCAGCCCTAAGGATACTAAGGCAGTAGGATTGCCAGTTTAAGCCCAGCCTGGGCAATATAGCAAGAACTTATCCCTAAATCAAAACAAAACAGAAACCATAGTTGTGGGGTGTGTGTGTGTGTGTGTGTGTGTGTGTGTGTGTGTGTGTGTGTGTGTTCATGTTCTACTTTGCCTGTCATGATGCTGGGGAACATGCTAGACAAAGTGTTCTACCACCGAGTTATTTCCAGCCCTGCGTTTTAACCTGGATCTCTTCCCAGGCTAGCAGTGTGCACTCAGATACTCTCTTGTGATGCTGGGTAGCATCAAGGAACCACAACCCTAGTGAGCTGTGTAGTCATAAGTCGAAACATCCTACACTCTACAGGGAACTGTGTTGCTGGCATCATCTTTCAGATGTTCTACGCAATCCCATCATGTTTACAAAATATTCGTCTATGAATATATGAGAGGTATTTGTTATAAAAATCCACTTTATTGTACTATAGACTACTGTTAATGTCTCTGTAAAGCTGGTGAGGCCAACTACAACTCTCCCTAGATCAGATATATTGCAAGATGTTGTTGGGGCTCATGTGTATAAGATTGTGTGTGTGTATGAAGAGCCCGGGACTGGAGTTGGCTTACCCAGTGCCCACCCTGTTCTGTACTACCTGAATGCAATCCTGGCAAGTCCTTGCCTCTCTGTCAGCATCCATAGTGGGTTCTGGTGTGGGCTTCATGGACAGCATGTGACACAAAGTCAGCACACAGTAAATACTCTCATTAGTTGGGGGATTAATCACTGCACTGTAACATATAATGCTGAGCAGCACTGGCTTTTCTTTGCCAGTAACCACAACAATAGAAGAAGCATTTTCAACTTTGAAAACAGCAAAACTCCTNTAGCTTCACTCATCCATGTCCTGTTTTTCATCACCTTCTTACTCAATCTGTAGGCTGGCTTTGNTCACCTCTGCAGATACGCCAGGCTGCAGCAATCCTGCAGTGACTCGTAAGCCTTAGATGAAGCACCATGGGACACACTGTGTCTAACAGTGTCAGTGGGCTTCTTCTCAGTCTGGATGCTGCACTGAAAACACACAGTCAGGAAAGTGTTTTGNGAAAATAGACACTGCATATATATCCTTTTGACAAGTCATTTCCAAGTGAAATTTTATTTTCTGCATTTTATAGATAAATGTGATTTAAAAGCTCTATGTGTGGAGATACAGGATATATTTGGGGAAAAAATGAGTATCCTGTAGATATAAATGAGCTGGTGAATCTTAATGATTAGAAGCTCAGTCTCTGATGTCAGACAGGCTGGGGTCATGGCCCAGCTCCACCTAGTAACTGTGTGACTTTGGTGAAAACAGTCCACACTATTTTCTCCTCTGTAAACTGAGGAAACCATAGTTCATATCTCCTAAGGTGAGTTTTGATCTCTATGTGTTAAAATATGTCCAGACTCTTTAGCTGAGTACCTAGCACACTGAGAGAGCACAGGAAATGTTAGTGTATTAAAAAGTGACAGTCCTACACAGCTGGGCCTTGTGGTAGATAATGAGGGTGGAGAGAATGGATGTGAAGAATGAGCAGTGCAATTCCGTGCTGCTTCAGCCTTGTACACTGGCTCCCAGTGCATTGGGGTTTCTTGAGCATCTTTCAGAAAAGACAAATACCCAATGTTCCCTGCTCCAAGATGGGTCCAGNAGATTGGAGGCTCAAGTACACAGCCAGGTTGAAAACTCAGCACTAGCACATGTTCTAGATTCATTATTAGGTCATGGCCATCGTCTCCAGCACAGAAATCTCCCTTGGGTTAGGAAGGGGCAGGCCAGATGCATTAGTGTTCATCCACATCCACTTCCACCTCCTACCTTTAGAGTGATGTCCCCAGCATACAATTTGCTCACAGGAGATGGAGATGATATACTGTATAGACACATCTTTATCCCTAAACTCCATGCATGGAATTCTCATCCTATTCAGTGTTTTATCAACAGCCATGTAACTTAACTCTGTAAATTGTACTGACCTGGTCAGTGTTTTTTGTTTCTTTGGTTGATGTTTTTTTGTTTTGTTTTGTTTTGGAAGAAGGAAGACTTTGGTTCACTTTTGTATAGATGTTTTTTCAATCCTCTATAATCTATAATCATCTAAATTTACATCATAAATTTGTAACTCATATTTATCTTTTAATTTCTTCTTTTCCTTTTTTTTTGGAGGGGGGGCACTTTTCAAGACAGGGTTTCTCTGTATAGCCCTGGTTGTCCTGGAACTCACTGTAGATTAGGCTGGCCTTGAATTCGTAAGATCTGCCTGCTTCTGCCTCTCCAGTGCTGGNATCAAAGGTGTGCACCACTACTGCCCAACTATTTTAAATTTTTTAATAGCTAATGTATTGCTTTGTAAGTTCTAAAATGAGTGAAATTTCTAGGGAAGTGGATTNCTCATATGTGATTTAAAAGCTGTATGTGAGGAGATACAGGACATATTGAGACTAACCAGCCATCAGTATCAGCCATGAGAATTTACTCTGCTATCATTAAATTATCCCAATCAGCCACATCTAAAGNAACACAGATGGGGAGAGCAAGCACAGAAGAAACAGAACACTTTGACNGCTGCACTCTGAGGCATTCAAACAGATGACGGACTCTTTGGGGCCAATGCTGCTGAACTTTGGATTAGAAAACCCTCAACCTTATGTGATAAAAGTTAATTTCCTGAAACTCAAGAAAAGAATACTGTGCGTAAGTGAAGTTTGCATGTTCACAAGCCACAAGAGGAGAGAACCAGAGGAACTGACCAATCCTGGGCTACATGACCAGTGTCTCATTTGACAGTTCATTGACTATCACATGAAATCTTATATTTTGAATTTACATTAACCAGTCTGAAGATGGCAGACATGAGACAGGACTTAAGCTCTCCTCAGCTCTTCCTCAGGATAAGCAATGTGTGTGTTTGCTAGCCATATTTATGTGTTTGCCCTTTTTGTGTTTTAAAGTCAACATATTGAACATGGTTCAGCTATGCAACAGCCTGTGTGCTTGAAGGAGCCTTTGTATTTTGTATCTCTGGGTTTTGGTGATAGACTGTCTTTGCTGGGTCCATTCTTGCTCTGAGGACCCTCTCCCAGCTCCTCTTCAGATTCCATAGCCTCTCCTCAATAGCATCCCATCTTCTTGAATTCCCATAATTCTGTTTTTGTACTNCATTCCAATTTAACTGCCATCTAAACTGATTTAGCCTATACTTACCTCCTCATAAGTTTGTAATTCTTGTAAACAAGAATATTTTACTAATTTTTGTGTCTCTTATGTGCCTTTCACTTTTCTTTGCATAAAGATAAGAAAGACTAAGTTGGGTTAATTGACATCAGGTGTTTGGGAAAAGTACATTGTATCGAAATTTATATTTTTATATCCCTGTTCAAGCCTTTTAGAACATGGTACTTTATTTTTATTGACTCAAATCTGAAAGGTATCTAATATCCATTGGGAGTTGCTATGATGCATGCCTGTTATCCCTGCATTTGGGATGTAAAGACAGAAGTGTCGTGNGTTTGAGGCTGGCCAGAGCTACATAGCAAGATTTTGTCTCAAAATAAATACATTAGAAATGTAATGAGATCCCATCCTGGAAGATTCACTAAACCCTTAGATGTGTCCTTAATACATTAGATTTTTCTAGTGCCTTTGCTTCAAGCTGAGAGTGCATTTCCAGTCTACCATATCACACACTTGGGGCTTTTTCTTGTTGTTTGTTTGTTTGTATTTTAGTCATTTTTCCCAGGCTGGCTTCAAACAGGAGGCCTTTCTNTTGTGACCTCCTGGGTGCTGGGATTGCAGCAATAGGTTAACNTGTATGTTTTCTCCACCCACTTTGAATAGCCAGTGGGAGGCAGAGCAGACCATTTCTGATGCTCACATATTCTGCTTGTGCCTTTCCTACCTTCCATAGCCAGGAAATGCTTCCTGTTCCCAATAGTCAGCATCCTGGCAGGCCACTGCAGGTCCCCAAGAAGCCCAGAAAGGACAGTGGAGTGGGTACATGAGTCTCCTAAATGTAATGTCTGGCATTCTGAGGGCTATCACACTGCTTTCTTCAGGCCTGTCGTGGCCCCTTTTACTCCTTACCCTCCTCTTTTCCAGCTCTCCAGCCTCCCTTCTGAAGCTCTTTCCCTCCTCCCAACTCAGCTTTCCACTGCATCCCTTTGTCACAGGCCAAGAGAGAGTGAGCCATCCAGAGCGTTCTGAGCACCGGCATGGTTCTGCTTCGCCTAGCANCACACAAAANAAGCGAGGCAAGCGGACAACTAAGCAAGCGACAGGTTATCAACTCAGGAAATCCAAGGCTCTCCAGCTCAGTGCCATCTGGTTTCTCTGGGANCACTTTCCTCTGGGGTACCTCNGTGCAGGACCCAGCTTTTTACCCTCCCTGGTCTCTGCCCAGCCACACAGTAATTCTCCTAACTCTGAGACAGCAGGTGAAGCAAGGAAAGCCAGATCTGACTGACTCCACAACTGCAGTGAGGAGGCAGTTTCCTCCCTTTCTCCACAGCCTCCATCTCCAAAAAGAGACAGAATAAAAGAAAGGAAAAAAAGAAAAGAAATCAAGAGTAAAAGAGCCTTGGAAAACTGCCAAGNAGAATTTTTGTCCCATCAGGCTTGTCAGAGTTAGGAATAGAGTTCCCGTCAAAGGGGGCTGACAGTGAAGTGCTATGAACCATGTTGAGTCCTTGGGTTATTTGGGGAGGACGTTCTGAGAAATGGCCTATAGGAAGTTATTTGATTTCATTCTATTCAGGCTTAGGCAAAATTTCTCATGACATTGTCAGGCAGCAAAGAGGCTGTGGTTGGGGAAGCAGAAGAATCCTGGGCTAATAAGAGTGTGGGGCTGCATGTTGTCACCTCNGTTAACAGTGGCTCCCGGGCAGCAGACAGATGGATTTGCAACAGATAAATCCCTGGCTGAGGACCCANGGACCGGAGCTATTTCTACCTGCCAGGCATAAGTGAGACCTTCTCCAGCCCTCCTCCATCAGCCTCCATTCTCATGCTGTTCTGGTTCATCGTTGCATCTGACATCACTTAGTTCTGTCTAGGAGAAAACTTGGNTGTGGTCTTTTCCTTTGTAGGGGTGGGGCACCTTAAAATGGGTTTTGGACCTTCAGAGTGGTGAGTGTTCTAAGAGGGCTCAGAGTTGGTATTTTTGAAATTTCTTTAAATGGCCAGAAGATTTGCGTTGGCCATTCCCTGGACAACTTACCAGTACTGCCTTTTTTCATTTTGTTCTTTAAATTGGTGCTGTGAATTGGGTGTTCCGAGTCTCCTGTTGTTGATTTGAATCACCTGTGCTAACAAGGCTAGCAACTACAGCCCCTACTTAGCCTTTTTGTCCCTTTCTCCTGGGGATGTTGGGGTCTAGGCAAATGGCAGAGACCTTATCGATGATTGGGTTTTGGTATAAAGAGTCTATTCTAAAGTTGTATCAACCTTTGATCAAGGGAGGAAGTAGAAAGGAAGGAATCATAGTCCTGC
>LZPO01097420.1:82914-95373 GCA_001675575.1 Neotoma lepida
TTACAAAATTGTTAGCTTATCTGGTAGAAAATCGGGAAAATTGTTGATCTAATTCTATTTTTCATTTTTAAGGATTGCCTTTCCTTCCTTTGGGGGCAATGTTGGCCATGAAGAAGACTTGAGACTGGGAAATAAGTAGAAGGATGTCTGTCTGTCTGGTTTGTTATTGTTATAAGTATACTATTCCAGAAATAGAAAAACATTCTTGTGTTTTTCCATTATGTCAGAATGTACTGAATAACAGATTTACAATGTAAGTTGCTTTTACAGACAACAGTTTGCCTGATAACCCCACTTGCTTTGGTAATCTAGTCAAGGTGAACATNGGTTCTTTTATTTCTATCTTAATTTCTAATATTAACTCATCACATGTCACACAGTACACATATATATCCCTTTATCCCTCTGTACTCATTCTATAATATATATATTATATATATACAGATAAATATCTGTAATCTGTAATGTAATATAACATTATACATATACAGATAAATATCTGTAATGTTTTATATTACAGATGTTTATGTTTTATATTTATATAAAATATATTGTGTATTTATATATAATGTTTTATATATATGCTAAAGGTTCAACTATAGAGTTTTAAGAGATTTCAAGAGTGCTGATAGACATGTATTGGAACTGTATCAATAAGATAAGGACCCAAACCAGCTCTCTGAAAACACCTGCTGCTGCAGTTTGAGCAGAGAACTGAGATGAGCCCCACCTCGAGGTGAAAGGGCAGGGCCAGCTTCAAAGCTGCAACCAGTGATTGGATGAAAGACAGGTCCCNATGGGCAAACAGGAGGGCAAGCAGACAGCAGCTAANTAGGCTGTGTTAACAGCAGGGATGGGTTTTAATTTTCTGCCTGTTGGTCCTTGACTGACATACTGGTTCTTGATGTACATGGTCTGTGACATATATACTGGGTGTNAGATGATTGGTCAGTGGGGTACCATGTCATCTTAGTGGTGGGTATCTACTTTTTTATGTAGTGCAAGTGAAGGAGTTAGATCCTTTCCTCAATCTGGTTATGTCTGATAAGTTCTTGGGCTTGATTTCTCTGATATGATTTTACTATGCCAATATGCCACCACAATCAAAATTCACCATTATAAACATATAGAACAGAACCCGTTTTACTCCCAGAAATAAGTCATATACTGTGCCAAACAAATGGTGCTGTTTGTGTGTCCATTCCAGTGCATAACTGTCCTTCTTCCTTAAAGTTTGCTTGTAAAATGGAGTCCCTTGGGGGCAAGGTACAACCTGGGGGGAAAAAATCTGGAGTAATTTAGGGTAGGACACAACCCAATCTTAAGTGTTTGTTTGTTTGTTTGTTTGTTTGTTTGTTTGTTTGTTTGTTTCAGACAAGCACTCCCTAGACAGCCCAGACTGGCCTCAGACTCACTGAGGTTGTCCTGCAGTTACAAGCAGACACTACCATACCAGATTGAGGCACACCTCAAGAATCTGAGTGAGCGCCTGGATAGATGGCTTATGAGTTAAAATCAAGTACCATTCTTGCAAGAGCATCCAAGTTCAGTACCCTGTGTCCACATCAGCAGTTCACAAACCACCTGCACCCACAGTTATAGAGGAACCAACATCCTTCTCTGGCTTCCATGGCATTGCACTCATATGCATATACTGACATGTAGACACACACACACATCATAAAATTAAAATCAAATCTGTTTTTTTAAGAGTATGGATGAAAAAGGAGTCTGGGCTAAGACAGGGTCAGGTCCTGTGGAAGAAGCTGACTGTAAGAATATTTAGATGAAATCCATAGGAAAAGTGAGCCATTCGAGGAAGATATAGAGGTGATGGACCTAAGTATCACCTGATTGTGTGACCAAGAGAGCAGTGTTTGAAAGTGAGGTAGAGTTAGAGAAGAGGGAACAGTGTCCCGGTTATCTTGGACTTCCTGTACTTGGGGATATGGCCACAAGAGCTCCTGAAAGAGGTAGGATCATAAAGCATACTGACTGAGCAGGTCATACTCTGGAGAAGACCCAGGGGCCTTGTAAATGTCTGGCTAAGAAAACCAAAAGAAGANGGGCTCTGGAAACATCAAGGTGAACAGAGGGTAGAGAGAAAGTGTGAATGAAGGAATGGAGGCTGGGGGATAACCTGATGGCAAGGCTCTGACACTGAGGTCCTCGGTTTTCAGTCTAATGATAGAAAATGCTCTGAGGGGGCACAACACACATTGTGCCTTCACTTCCACGAATGTTAATGATGAGAGAATTCTTNTTGTAAATACGTATGTATGTATGTATGTATGTATGTACATATGTATGTATCCAGTGTTTTGTGGGCCAGTATATTCTGACTGGAAACTAGACCTGCCTCTTCTTAGTTATATGTCCCCAAGTGTCATTTGAAAGAATTCTGTGGGAACTTTTTCCTTTTCCTGTCACTCCTGTTTTTATTTTCCATCCTTGTACAGCTCATGTAAAGGGCAGGATAGGACAGCTGATGGATCTATAGAGTGCCCTTCTGGGCATGAATTACTCAGATGCTGGATTAGAGATGAGAACTCTGGGCCAGTAAGATGTCTCACTGGGTGAAAGCACTTACTGCCAGGCTTTACAGCCTGTGTTCAATACCCAGAACCCACTTGGCCGAAGGCAAGAACTGACTCCTCAAATGGCCCTCTAACCTTAATGTACTCACCATGGTGCATGCGCAAACAGACACACACACACACACACACACACACACACACACACACACACACACACGCACACACACACACACTAAATGAATGCCTCTTTAAAAATTTTTAAGGATGACAGTTGTGCTGGAAATACACTTCAGCAATGAAGAGCACTACTGAATGCAGAGGACCTAAGTTTGATTCCCAGCACCCATGTGGTAGCTCACACCCATCTGTAACTCTAGTATCAGTCCCAGGGGATCCAGTGCCCTCCTCTGGTCGCCTCAGGTGCTGGGCACACATGACAGCACAGACATCCATGTAAGCAAAACACTCATTATATACTAAAGTGAATCTTAGGGAGAGAGAGAACTACTTCCTAGCACTGAGGTGACCCACTTAAGCCAAGTCTCATTATTCATTAAACCCAGTTCATAACGCTTAGCTATGTCTCTAATTTTAAAAGGATGGCATGCAAGTGAAAATACGAATGGAATTTGAACCATACTTTGATCAGCATTTCTCAAAATGGGAGACAAAAAAAACCAAAAAACAAAAAAACAACCCACCTTGTTAAAATTGTACATATTTCCTTACTGCTTTACGTAGCAGGGGAGTCTGTGCATCCGCTGTGTGGAATTGTCACCTCCATGTCTTGAGAACCAAAGTGAAATACAAGTGAAATACAATGCAAAGTAGACATGGTTCTTGAAATTATGCCTGACCTCTGCTCATCACTCCAGCCAAAAACAGCCTCCCCAAGATAAGAGAAAGAAGAGGGGTGATTATAGAGTTTTCTAACCTAGATTGAATTGGTGAGTATTTCTCCATAGAACATATTAGTTTTGGGATTCCCACATCTTAGTTTTGGGACTCCTACTGCTCATGAGCCTGCTTAAATCTGAAATAATGTTATACNGTGTCTGATGCAGGAATATACCTACAATATTAGACAGATCAAATTCTTGAGAAGACTGGTGTGACTAGGTGCTATTCTTAGCGCTTTATGAGTAAAGGAGATCAATATAGATATTCAAGATGAAAATCCTCATTGTTAGTCCAGACCCAAGTTCAAGGTCCCCCTAACCTTCAAAGCTGAGTCCAGGTTTTTTCAGGAGGACAGATGTCTCAGAGATTTGAACCAGGAGCTTCTAAGCAATGCCCAGGCCCCATCTCCTTTCTGAGTATGACTGTCTTCCAGTCTGTCACCGTCTTAGAGCCTGAGCACTGGCCTGCCGTGCCCGTCTTCCAGTCTGTCACCATCTTAGAGCCTGAGCACTGGCCTGCCGTGCCCGTCTTCCAGTCTGTCATCGTCTTAGAGCCTGAGCACTGGCCTGCCGTGCACACCTGTGGCTATACACTGTGCTGGTCAGAAGGCAGACGCGCTGATGTGCTCAAGGCAGGCACTGAGGAGCTGCCATCACTCATTTCTGCTAGTTTAAATAATATTTTTGCTTAGGTTTCATTTCTACTTCATGCTGTGATTTAAGACCAACAAGTCAGTTATAATTACCTAGTTTTTAAAGAATAACAGTCAACCATTCTGACACTGTTTTCAGTACATTTCACTGTGTATACATTAGATCTGTAGGATCACATCATGGCATTCATGTATAGTAAAGTGGCTTCTATCCCGAAACAAATGAACACATCTCTCCTCTGTTGCAAAAGCAGCTGCAGTCTACCCACTCCTCAGAATCCCTGCCTGCACTACACTGGCATTGTCTGTGGTTCTCAGGCTGCAAGTCTACTCACTCAGAACTCTCCCCCCACCCCAATCCCACCCCCACCCCTGCAGCACTGGCATTGCCTGTGGGTCCCAGGCTGCATTCTAGAATATTCATATTCCAGCTGTCGTCCTGCTCTCTACTCACTCCTCAGAACCCCCACCAGCACTGCATTGGCATCACCTGTGCTTCCCAGGTCACGTTCTAGAATGTTCCAGCTGTCATCCTCCTCTCTTGCTACTCGGTACCTTTTGACCCACATCTCCCCCAAACTTTGTATTTGTTTATCAGTGGAGTCTTTGGATTATGTTTTCAACACTGGTTTTCTCCCTACCTCCCAATTAAAAAATTGGAAATTCTACTTGTTAAAATTCAGTGGGAAGTCAGATGCCAGCAGCCCCCAGGAGGCATTGTCTCTCTGGACAGGACCTTCTCTGCCTATCATGGCCTCCAGTGTTTTGTCTCCACTTTTTTTCTGTTGGGGTTGTACAAACAATAGCATCTCATGCCCACTGTCATCAGCCATTATATGCCCAGAGTTCTAGGCTAATGCCTCCCATCTTTGTTTCCAATCTTTTTCAGGTAGTTACCTACCTTTTCTTTCCTTTACAGTGTTTCAGGCATTGAGATATTTTTATATCATCACAAGTAACATTTTTCATNCATTTATTCCATTGCTTTTAAAGGTAGAAAGTCCTTCATTCCCAAAAGATGTTGTAGATATTACTTAACATTTTCTCAAGTTACTATTAAACTGTTTATTTCCAGTTTCATCTTGGCTTTGCCACTCTATCATAAGATGTGAATATGATACTTTTATTTTCCTGAGTAGTTAAAAAACAGCTTCCCTGATGCTACTTATAAGATGAACCATTTGCAATAAATGAATCGCTTACAAAAGACATAAAACCAATTATTCCACATGACATTTCAGAGCTATCCCAGAGACTAGGTTGTATGTACAACAGGTTTGTCTCTGGCTTGGCCTTCATATGGTCCAGTCCTTGCCAAAAGACACCTCACTCTCATTTCATACCAGAGTGGTCCCGTTAAACTTCCTAGTCCCTTTGTTCAGACTACCNTGCTGCCAAAGGTGATGGAGGGCAACACCTGGTTGTTCCCTTGACCCAGTGGATGGCTAAGTTCCACCATCACAGTGAGACTTAACCTGGCCACATAGCTTCACTGTGGGACCTTTTTTGTGTCTGTCTTAGACTACTAAGCCCTGGAAGAAAGGAAAGGTGTTACCACTCAGGACTGAGGCACATTTGCACAGTTGTGGCTATGTATGGCACAGCAGTATCCAAGAAGCATTAACTACCGATGGCAGTGATAAAATCCTACAGGAGAATTTCTTCTGGGAGAAACGAATTCTAAGCCAGGGTGAGCACCTTCCAAATACATCAGAGTTCTGGTGATTCTAGTAGAGCTCATATTCAAAATAGACATCGATTTGCTTCACTGGTAATTCACTCTACCTGCATACTGCAGTCATTTCTCAGGAGCTAATTGTTATGGAAAGAAGAAAGGGATAAAGGAGGCAAGAGAATGACAAGGAGACACAAGCTGTGGCCTTAGATCTGTGAGCAGACTTCTGTAATACCATAAGGAAATCCATGTCTGTTTCTTTCTTGAAGCACAGTAACCATGTGGGTGGCACACTTCTCCTGAGGGTACATAGAAGAAAACCACTGGGTGCCTCGGGTAAACAAGGACAGAACCAGCATTTGTGGTCAGCACAACTGTGCAGAGTGGTGTTTGATGGAACCTGCAGCGTGACCAAGTGTCCTNGAAGGGAGGAAGGAGCTACCACTGGGGACTGGGAAGATTTGGCGGAGGAGTGCCCACAGCTTGGGCCCCGGGGCCCTTGTTTCTCAAGTTTCAGTTCAGGCCCAATGTCTACCCCATAGTGACTCATTAACTGAGGGACCTGCAGACTCATGGCTCTCTCTGGTCAGATCTGGAATTCAGTGAGCAATTTGTTTGATGATGTGAGTGAATACCAAGTAGTTGCTGCTGTCACTGTTCTTCAAACAAGGGTTATCAATCACTCTCAAGAAATGACACTATTTTGTCATTGCCTATTGGTGATCTAAAATATAGTTCATGGTAAAGTGATTTCTAAGACATCAACCACTTACTAGCCAGTTGTTGAAAAAATATTACTATACTGACTTACAAATAACAATGCTTTGAAGTAGGGTTTTAAGGAAGTGTAATGGGTTGGGTTGCTTATTTGGGACAGGCCTTCACCAAGTAGGCGGGACTAGCCTGAAAATTAAGGTCCTTTGTCAGCCTCCCTACAGCTAGGCATGTACCCTCATGCCTGATTATTGTTTTCTTTTCTTTTTTTAATTTAATATACTTTTTATTGAAAGTAGTTTTTTTTCATAGAATATATTCTGATCATTCAAGCCACCCCACTCCCAGTTCCTGTGTCTTGGGGAGGAGTGCCAAGCCTTGATCCATTCAAGGTCCACATCCCTGGAGTACAACAGAGACATCCTGGGGGTACCCAGTCCCATTTTTGTCCCTGAGACCCTTGTGTTGGCCTGAGTGCATCCCTCCATCAGCAAGTCCTCAGGTTACAGGCTTGTTCTCCTAAGCCTGGCTCAGTGATGATTTTAAATTTACCCGCTCAGTGTTTACATCCTACACTTAAAGAATCCCCTGGGAATCCTCTTGGACATATTAACTCCTGGGAATTTTCAAGAATCAGAAGTCTGCTTCCCTAAATAGAGGGAATGGGTTCCTCCCTTGGGTCATTTGCATAAATGCCTTGTAGGAAACTCTCTAAGGCTGAGAAAGGCCACATTGTGTTATAATTTACGAGGCCAGACCAGCTCTCCTATCTTTACATACGGCTCAGTGTTTACAAATAGTCAGGTAAGAACAGTGTCTAAGAAGGCCCTTGAAATCACTGATCAACCAGCAAAGCCACTTTCAAAACACTTCATATTAGCACTGTGCCTTGTATCAGGGTGTATGGAGCTGTCTGGCTTCCTCCTTAGGGCCAGGGCATCAGCCCTGACTCTGGAGGTCTTTGAAGGGTCACCTACTCTCTTCTGTCACTTCACAGATGAGTACTTAATGTGCCCATACTTTCCCTAAGATAAGTGTTCTCTTTCACAAACTAAGTAATTTTTAATTTTTTTGTAATTTTCAAATCAGGCTCTTTTTATATATCTGNTTCATTATTGGACTATGGAAAACAAATAATCTCAGTGTTGCACAAAGGAGCACGTGAACAAAGAGAAAGCAACTCAGGAAAGCAATCTCTTTGCAGACAAGGAGAGCCAGAACCCAAACCTGCTAGTGAGGATGCTTGGCCAAGATGGCCTTTGGCTTTTATCCCTAACATAGGTCAGACACTNTCTCATCCCATTTGTCAGATCGTGGCTTCATAATCTGACAGGAGTAGCCAGTCTGCACAAAGGGGAAGGTTCAAGAAACATGGGTCCTTGTCAGGTTAAACTGCCTTTGATTAAAATATATATACATATATCCTCACAGGANCAAGCTGGTTTTGCTTTTGTTGTTGAGACAAAGTTTTACTATGCAGTGTGGCTGGCATATCCTGCCTCAGCATCTGATGATCAATGATCTGAGGTTAGGTTAAGTATTCCTAAAATAAGGTTGAATATTTCTTTGTCTTTAAGTCTCTTTTTACTGATATCATGTGATGTAACTTTTCTCAGAGGAGTGTGTATGTGATATGTGTCTGTGTGCACACACACACATGTGAAGCACCATAGTAGGGCTGTGGCTAGAAATAACTTCCTGGATTAAGACCATCTAGGTAGTAAGTGGTTAGCTCTCTTCCAGGTACATTCCCTGCTACTAAGCAGGTTGCTAACCTCAGGAGTAGCCCAGGGAGCCAATATAGAAGATGTACATTTACCAGATATGGTTATCTGTGAGTCATCACANTCACCAGTCATAATTTTTCAATGTGCTCACATGCAAAGGCCACTGGACAGATGTAACTTGAAGATGCAGTCTTTAGAGAATGTTCCTTAATATTCTTGTCCTTCAAAGAGTCAGCCATGTTTGGTGTTCCTTACTTGCATGTAGGTCCATGAACTAACCACTGACTGTTGCGATACTTACTATTTTCAGGTCTCTTCCATTGAATTGTAAACTCCCTGCAGACAGGAAATCTGATGATATAACTGGACAGTCAGTCAATGTTTACTAAAATTTCTGTTTTACACCAGTATACATGTAGAGATCTGAATATATATATGTATATATGAATATATATATGTATATATGTATATATATATATATTCCTGTGTACTATAACACATACACAGTACATATTTTAGTTTATCACTGCATAATTATGTAGACTCTTTAGAATGGTAGAGACTGGTACACAATTAAGAGCTATAGATCTTTTGATACAGGATAATCATGGCCGAGTGCTCTTCCGCATACTGTAAAATCCCTGATTGACTTGTCTTAAGTTTCTTGTCCATTGCTCAAGCTTTCTGGTTGCGTGGTTTAATAACTTATAATAGTTTCCTCTAGGTTAAAGCTGTTGCTCTGAAAGGCAGGGGGGTTGCCTGGAGAGATGGCTCAGCTGGTCTTCTAGGGGATGTAAGCTTGACTTCCAGCATCCACATCTGTTGGGTCATAACTGCCTNTAACTCCAGCTTCTGAGGATATGATGCCCTCTTCTGGCCTCCATAGATGTTGCACTCACATGCAGAAACCCACACACAGACACACACATAGACATANAATTTAAGTAACAATAGAATGTCTTGTTTTCTTTGCCCATCTAAAACAGGAGCTGGGAGTTGACATTATAGAACATCCTACATTTCCCCTGTGTGTGGACTCTAACACAGAACTTCAAGAATAACAGAAGATACTTTTTAAAATATATGTGTGTTTATATATAATATATATTATAATATCCTAATGTTATTTTATATATATATGTATATATAAAATGATTGAACTTTGAAACTTTCTCCTTGCTGTTTCTTGCTGGCACTTCTGTGGCAGACCTCAAATGTAACTCTGCAGTGAGGAAATATAATATCCAGTGAGAAAATGTGCAGTATATACACCTGCAAAGAAGGCCCCACCTCAATATAGATTCTCATCTTTCTAAAGTTTATTTAACTCATAGAGCAAGTGTATAAAGATTGGACCTATAAGCCAACTCACNGGAGGNCTCGAAACCTCCACAGCCNATGTGAATTCTGAAAGTTTTCCCACTGGGACCTGATACCCCAGCACCCACTGTCCTAATGAGGTTGGAGTCTCACTGTCTAGATTGTCTTGCTCTGTAACATACCGAATCTTGACCTGAACACTGGCTCATCTCAGGGACCACCCTGAGCAGAATGACACAAAGGTTCAGAATGTGAACTTGAGGAAGAAACCAAGTCCAGAATATTGGATATATTTACTGGAGTGTGGATCCTATCGGTATGTACTTATAATCCCCNAGTTTAGGAGGCAAAGCAGGAGAGTAGTCACAAGCTCCAGCATAGTGAGTTTGGTGCCAGCTAGGACTACAGCGTGATATCCACCACCCCCCAAAATAAAAGAAAAGGAAATAGTTCAAATTTGATGGCATGCCCTGTAATTACAACANTTATGAAGTAGAGACAGCCATGTTGTTGAGGTGGCTGCCTAACAAGATGTGAACAATTCCAACAACAGTTGACGTCCTAACATAGATGAGGTAAATTTCCCAAGGCCCTAACCCTAGATGAACAACTGCAAGCAATTAACAACTGCAGAGAGAGGGTGTGCCCCCTAATTGGTCATCTAATAAGTGGTCAGCCCCAGAAACATGCATTCAGGTAACACTGAGCAGACAAAGCAGGTTGTATTTATAGGTTTATTAATTTATAGGTCACAACAGTTAATGAAGAGGAGGCTGTGGATTAGGAAGAGAGTGAGGTAGGAGTGGACATGAGAGGAGTAGGAGGCAGATAGGGAGGGAGGAAGTATAATTATATTTTAATTAAATAAAAATAAAACAGAAGTAGGGGCAGGACAACTATAAATTCAAGGACATCGTCAGCTAATTGTGAATTTAAGGCCAACCTGTACTACATGAGGCCCTGCAGAAGGATGGTGTGTGGTGGGGTGGGGTGGGGTGGGGGACACAATTCTTAACTGCCCCATGATTTGTCTACACAGGCGGTTGTATGTGTGTGTGCACGCACATACACACATTTTCTTACAGGAAGAAGCAGATGTATATAATTGAGAAAAGAACTAAAATAATAACCCAGCTTGATNAAAGTTCCTTGCTATGGTGTTCACTCTGAAAATTATTTCTAATCAATGAGCACTACCACTGTACGCCAAGGAGTAATTACCTTACANGTGTTTCACTCGGAGCTGTGATTAGAAACAAGATGTGAGATCAGAGGGGCATAAAATGGATAGAAGAAGGAAAACTCTCAAGCAGAAGCTCAACTGCANAGGCTGGGGGAGATTTAATGAGCGGGAAGGCTGTTCCAGATAGCAGCACTGGTGTCCCTGTGTTTACCCAGTAAACATTCCCTGCCTGGCTTTATTTGCAGCCATAATAAGGTAAGTTGGCATATGCTGCCCTAATGGCCAAAGATAGGCATGTGGTAGGACTTAGAGCTGTCNTGGGACCCAAGCACACCCAAGGAACTGTGCCCTATAACAGAAGTTGCATCTCCCCTGTGGTTAGAAGCCAATTTTCAAGCACAGACTGTCTGTCTCAGTCCACCAGCCCCAGCAATAGTTATACCTGTGCTTTACTAATCAAAAAGACAGCAGAATCCTAGAAAAGGGAATGAAAGGCTGGGACTAATTCTAACACGGTGGTGGGGAAGACCACTTGGTCTCTACAGAGGAGGGCAGAGTGCTTGCCCTGGCGTGAGAAATAGCTTTTTAGCTCTTGAGAGCAGTGGATAAAAATGGAGTGATCACACTCCACACACACACACACACACACACACACACACACACACACACACACCTGCTTTAAGCTATGTTTGTGTAGAGGTGATGACTTTACTGGTCATTCAGACAAAGGATTTCTTCCTCCACTGAATACAAACAGCCATTCTCACACATGCTTCTTTTACATGGCTTCCATCATGTACAGCTTCCTTTGATTCTGTCTCTCAGCAGCTTATAGGCTGACAGCAGATCTACTCGTGTAATCTTAAAGACTCACTCAGCACCTTTAGTCACGAGATTCTGTTGAGAAGCTGGGTGATGCTCCCCAGAGCCAGACTCAGAGGCTCCGTGCATGGTCCACCCACTCTAATTCAGCAGCTCTGACAGCTTACTTATTCTTCTCCCTTTATTCCTCCTCCCAGTTGGTAAGGGTACAGTTTTTAAATTTCTTACCTTCTTCCAAAAAACTGAGAGAAGCTAGAATAATTGGTAGTTTATTATAGCATTCTCTCTGAAGATGTTTACAAATGGGAATAGCTATGCACTCAAAATCATTAAGGACTCTCCTAACAGGACATAGAAAACCTGCTCAATTCCCAGCTTCTGTNAGTCTGAAGAAGTAATACTAAGCCACAGGACTATACTGTCTTGAGCATCTTTGCTGTAAAGGCTGACTGAGCAATGAAGACAATACTACCCTCCCTATCTTCAAGGATGCTTAAATTCGTCTTAGACACTTCATCTGCAGAGCTTTCATCCATCAGTAAATATTAGCTGCCTCTAAAGCAGCAAATGGCAGTCATTGTACCTCTGGGACAAAATTAGGGACTGGACAGAGTGTGTTTACCTGCATGCAGACAGAATTGAAACAGCCGGAATGTGTTCCAAGTGTCCAAAGAGGATTTGGGGGGAGCTGTGAGCCAGGAGTGGCACGTCTGTTGCTACTTTAGATTTATTCAGTTAGAATCATAAACAAAATAAATGGAGCTGTATCTTGATTTGAATATTACCTTGGAAGGGAGTGGCAAGAGATTAACAAACTTGAAAGGACCAGGCANAAGTGCCGAGCTCCTCTGTGACCCCACACTCGGGCTGAGATTTTGATGGATTCATTTCAGAATGATGAGAGCAAAAAGTAGAAGAACAATATACAC
>LZPO01097421.1:41715-51834 GCA_001675575.1 Neotoma lepida
TGATTCAGGCTATGAAGCAGGGTTGTGGTCCTTAAGTCTACTTCTGCCATGTAAGAGGCCTTAGTTTTTGACTTCATGCATTCTAGAACCTTGCTACATTTCCCTGAATTGTGTCTGTGTTTCAGGTATAAAAAACTGGACAAAAGTAAATAATGAAAGCTGGGAGTGAAGTTGAGTATGCTTGATTCAGAAACTTTGTGGACAACTCAATAATTGAATTGTATGAACCCTTTCAGAATGAAGAAACTAACCTTTGAACATTACTTGTTGGAAGTGAGCCTCCAGCCTCACTTGTAAACAGATAGTCTTGGGATATTGGGACATTATTTTACTGACATGTCAGATATTGATTACAACAAGCAGAGCAACATCAAAAATTGTGCTAATAATTCTATTATATAATAATCTACAGCATGGTCTTACTAGGGACCCCATGATAAGTAGAATGTAGCTATGATCTTTTTTTTAAATTTACTTTTTAAAATTTTTTAATTAAAAAGATCTTCCACTCCTTTTACATACCAACCTCAGATCCCCCTCTCCTCCCTCCTCCCCTCAACCCACCCCCATTCCCACCTCTTCTAAAACAAGGTGTCCCATGGTGAGTCTCCAGAGTCTATGATCTTAAATAAGAAAGTTGTATAAGCGCTATAATCAATGCACTTTGAACTTTGTCTAAGCATTTTACACCCTAGCTGAATGAATCCTTATGACATGCCTTAAGTAGATGATACAGTTATGATGCCTCCCTCTCTTGGATAAATTGGCCAAGATAGAGAGAAGTTACAGCTGTGACTGCCTGGCANTTGGAATCCAGGCCATTGGAACCTTGATCCATGCTCTTAATCACTGCTATACTATGTACACCAGGTTGTACATGTCAAGTTATAGACTTGTGGTACATAAAATGACAGAATTTTCTCTCACCAATGGAGAAACTGAGGCCATAAGAAAACAATGTGGCAGCTAAGGTCAGTAGGTTTTAGGAGGCTAAAAACCCTGGGACCTAGAAATGTGGATCCTGGAATATAGATTATGTAATGCACAGTCATTTTCTCTACAGTTTAGAGCATTCTTCATTTATTCTCTAGCTAGCTGTAAACAGAATAATCACAACTATTACCAGAATGATGAACAATTGTTTCAAGTGCACTTAAAATCTACAAAACTCTTTTTATCAAGGTTTTTTTTTTTATGGGATGATTTTCACCAGACCCTGCTAAGAATATAGGTCATTGATAGGCTTAAATATGTTGATGTAAAAAACACACCAATGCTTAGTGGAATGCTTTCAGCTATTCTACATGTTTTAAACCAAATTATATCGAGCAGTCATAAAACTGGGTTGCCTACACTTACTCATGATGAGTGTGATTGGCATAGAGTGATACACATGAGTCAGTTTTTGATCTAAGACTCTATTTTTCTTCTTGTAATAATTACATACTGTGGAAGGGGATGTCTACATTTCCCTGGTACTGAGTAGATAACTGCTTCTACAACTATTTTCATCTAGTATTTTTAACATCTTCTGTTTGTCTTTTTTTTCTATCAATAATTTACTAGTGTGATAGGATGATTTTTTATTTTATTTTTCTTTAACTTCAGGAATATTGNGTGTATTTTTAAAAAGGACAAAATCTAGTATTTCTTTAAAATATACTTAAATTCTCATTTTATTTTGTTAGGAACGTCAAGGTACAAAATTAATGTAGTAATTACCTTCAATGTGACCTGCTTACATACGTTCTCTCGTTTCTTCTTCCACTGAGACTTTTGCTCTGGACCCATGAGCAGTTACCCAGTCAGTGTATTACAAATAAACTTCCAGGAAATACAAGAAAGGTCAAAATACAAAAAGAGATAGACCGTGAAACATTTTCAAACATAAATATTCTATGAAATAATGGTCTTGGTTTATCCAGAAATTCAATACATTAAAAAAACTATTGAATATTTTCCACAGAATAGCAAAGACCCAAGGGACACAAATTCAATATATCAAGTTTATAATTGCTTTAAATCAAATGGTTAAATTTGAATGTGGACTGCATAATAACTGCTGAGAATGTTATTGTCATGTTCCATATGTTAATAGAATGCTAGTTATGGAGGAAAATTACTTTATTATGAATTATACATATTTATCCTAAACAGCTTTTGGATGATGGACCATGATGCCTACAATGTATATATAGTTAAATCTCTTAAAAATTTGTAAAAAGCACATTTTGTAAACATGGTCCATCACAAAAGTCTGGATAGATAAAATGTGAGAAAATGTGTTTAATTTGTAGACTTTTTGGTTGGTCACTCATTAATTTAATTTTCTGCATGATAAAGTTTATTTTTAATGATTTAAATAAAAAAATAAGTAACTGCAGCTGCCTTGGCAATGCAGGATACATTCTTCATAAGATAGTCTGTAGAGATGTATTCTGAAATATTTATTTTTTCTCTCAAAACTTGCTTCTAAATTCTGCCTGACAAGGTTGGGTTCCCTCTTTCAGCTTTAAGTAACACAACAAAATTTCTATCTGATTTATATTTTGAAAATATGCTTTTGAGGTTATTTGAATAATGTCTTCTCCTAACCTTGAAAAGCCGTGCTACTCCAGGAATCATGTCTTAAATTTAACTCATGAGTTTCCTGACTGTATTTGTGATGAAGGAGCTGCAGTTTTGCAAAATTAGNCCCCTAAAACTAATATATAGAATACTCAATTAAGGTCCTTAGTATAGGAATTGGCAAGGGTTCATCATACTATAAAATGTGATCTACTATAGTCTGTACCAAAGCTCTACAACTCTACCTGATTTAGTGAGTAAATTGTCCATGGAAGCTTTACAAAAATGTATGGCTATGCACTAATAAAACTCTATTTACACATATAATTGAAGAACCTGACTCAGGACAGCAATAAGATCACAGGTCCCTGTTAGTCACACAAGACTGTGGAGAGTTTAGTGATGAAACACCATGACCTCTCTTTCCTCAAGGACTATGTACAAGCTTATTTCTTTCTCAGTTCAGTTCTCATGGTCAATTCTTTTGTTCCTTTAAATTTCTCTCTTGATGCCTCGCATACCCAGAAAAGTCATTTTGATTAGAATATTTCCTGAGCCATATGACTTATCTCCATCATATTATATAATTTCATGATTTTTTAAGTTTATTGATAATGATCATATAGAATATAAATAATAGGTATAGAATCAGTTGTTGTTGTGGTGCTGTTAGTTAATTGACATTGAGCTAAACTTCATAAAATTAAACTTTATTATATAAAAAAAGCCTTGCAAATAAATAAAAACATTGCACACCAACATTAACCAGACTGGAAGTTTTATACAACTTAATAAACTTATATACAGTTAGAAATAACATTTGAAACTGAAGCCATAAATGTTCACATTAA
Organism: Neotoma lepida; assembly: GCA_001675575.1. Classification (NCBI taxonomy): domain Eukaryota; kingdom Metazoa; phylum Chordata; class Mammalia; order Rodentia; family Cricetidae; genus Neotoma; species Neotoma lepida. The sequence continues at coordinate 45,135 of LZPO01097421.1, forward strand.
ATTTTACATTTTATGTTTTGAATATATTTTGTACTTATCCACCACTGAAACCAAAAATTCTGTGACAGAGTTAGAACTGGAAAAACAATCTGCTTTATACCCTCTTTCTAAACTCTTGTATGTTAACTATGTTCAGTTCTTCCTCATCTGCTCACACTTATCCCTCCTTGTTCTTTCTTCTTATTAGCCCTTACACTTTTCATGTTTTATCCCCATTATATCAAGTACCCAGTACTCAGTGGCTTCAATGCCTTGCTGCAGAGATTAGCTGATTACTATCAAGAGTTAAATGCTCTTCTCAATATAGGAGAATCTGAAAAGACAGGGCAACAAAATGACCAACTTTTATGATAGGAGNGGGGACTTTTGAATGACATCTCTGAATCAGTCTTTCAAATGCCAAGAAAGATGTAATATAAGAAATATTCTATAAAAACAATGTTTGCATCTATTTTTTTCTGGCCATTTGTAGAGATCTTCTAATCTCTTGTCACATATGAATTTTTGTTTTAATTTGAATAATGAAGTGACTTGAGTCTCCCATNTCCATTGTGGAGAACTACTTGTTTCCTTTGTTGTATAGGCCAGAGTCCATGATATAGATAATGCCTCCTAAATCTCACTGAAATATGTTTGTAATCTGGTCCTATTCATTAGTTACTACATCTATATTGTATATCACTAGTCTTCTGCTTTTGTCAAATTGGTTTGTTTTGTCTAGGGAACTTACCTTTGAATATCTTACTACTCTGTGACTTTCTGAAATTTGAACATTTAAGGGAATGTATTGCTTTAATTACCTTGCATTTTTCTAAGCTAATTCATCTATTCATTTTGTGCAACTATTTCCTAGAGAAAACATAAATTAATTTCAGAAAATATTTTATTGTTAAATTTTATTCCAATCTCTCATGTAATATATTATACACTGAAGATTTAATGACAGTGTTCAGCTACTGAGATGCTTTAGGAGGGAGAGTGGATGATAAAGAGTTTTCAGGAGCTTTCATCAACCATGTATATGATGCACACATCTTTCCAACCCAGCTCATCCAACAACTGAAATCATAATTCAGCAAAAATGAGCCTTTGCTATTCAATTTAACTTGTATAACTATCTTTCTGCTGATTTTTATAATTTTAATTAAAGTTGACTAAGATTTAATGCTGGTAACTTGGAGAAATAAGCCATCTGTGAAGATGACAATGTAGAGTCATTTATCTGCCTAATATTTGGTAACTATTGCATGAGGTGTGATTAAGGCCTTTCCTGAAAAACAAAGTTTGTGTTTGTGTATTCAAAATCAAGGCAATATCAAAAAGAATGAAAAAGGTCAGCCTCATTAAACTGAGTTCAATACAAATAAGCTAAATATCACGTTAAACCATGTTCATTCTTATCTAATGGCCAGAAAAAAAAAAGAAAATGTATTTCTTGTTGCATCCTAATGGGGCATGAAGAAATAAAGAGAAGAAGCCTGAGAATAGTATGTTTTATTTATCTGTTGACAGGGTGTGATTCATCTCAGGCTTTGCTCCATTCTCTACTGATCCAGGGAAGAGGGATATAAATATCATTTTTAAGTTATGCTAAGGCAATGTAAATTTTATTGAATTCTACTTTAAAATACCTGCTTGATCCTATTGACTTGAATTTTGTATCTAAAGAGAAATTAAGGTAGAAGTTTGAAATATTTTTCATCATTTAAGTCAAAGAACCATCTAGTGTAAACAGAATAGTTTTAAACAATAACTCTATAATCTTTGTATTAAATATACACTTGAATAGGGATGAGTATGCATGTATGTGTAAATTCATTACCATAAGCTTATATACTATCTTGTTGCTATTGTTCTAGTACTNTATTTTAAAAGGAACACCACTATAATTTGCCTTAGAAAATGATAAATAAATATTCAAGGTTAAAATGCATACTTTTAGTGCTTGATGATAAAAGGAACCTAATATGGTTTCAGTATAGCAGTTGAAAAAGGGAGGTAGACTACCCGAGATACTTGGTATCAGACAACATCAGAATAAATACAGGTGCCTGAATACAAATTTTAGTTTATAGGGAGTTGTGAATTACTCAAGGGGCTTGGGAAAGACAGTGGCATTGTGGAAGTGTTCCTTGAGCTCATTTCACCTGAGGATGGCCCAAAGAATAAAGTAGTGGGGAAACAGATGGACACATAAGTATCAGAACATGTGAGCTGCTGGTATGATATTTCTACCCAGATCTGTGATTGAACTAACTGACATTTAGCAAAAAGACATGATATCTTGGCTAATAAATGTAAGAGTGAAGAAGTTTGCAAACAAAACAGGACCAATATTTTTGAATTATTAGGTGACAACTGACAAGTTAACAAAACATACTCATTCAATAAAAGCAAGCTGATAACAGGCAATGTAGACCCAAACAATGAGTGTACCTCTGGTCCCACATTTCTCCATCTGGAGACATCATAGCCCCTAATTGTGGTGATATTTTGCTGGATTCTAATAAAATTTGCCTGAAGATAAGAGGACAGAGANAGTCACTAGATTATTAGTCACGTAGAGGTCAGGCAGTGGTAGCACACACCTTTAATCTTAGCACTTGGGAGGCAAAGATCCATCTGGATCTCTGTGAGTTCAAGGCTACACTGGGCTATATGAGATTGATCCAGTCTAGGAGAGCAACAGAGCCAGGCAGTGATGGCACATACCTTTAACCCCAGTATTTGGGAAGCACACATGCTATTAATTCCATCACTAGGAAGGTTGAGATAGGAAGTGAAATGGCTGGGCAGAGAAAGGCATATAAGGTGTGAGGAGACGGGAACTAGAGCCTTTTCAGTTGAGGACTTAGAGGCATTCAGTCAGAGGATTCATGGAGACAGGATCTGCTGAGTAGTTGGTGAGGTGAGAAGTGGCTGTGGCTTGTTTCCTCTGATCTTTCAGCGTTTACCCCAATATTTGGCTCTGGGTTTTCATTAAGACCAACTAGAATTCATTCAATATCAGAGGATACATACTATAGAGAGACCTTTTCAATATCAGTGGCATGGTAAAGTTTCATTGGAATACATGTCCATTCTGTTGACCAGGAAAAACACAGCAGAACACTGCAGTCTGAACACAGCCTGCACTCAGATAATCCAGGCTTATCTTCCTGTCAGGATGCAAGGTTAAATATTCAGGAATTAAAACAGTGAAAAAGAAGCCCCATAAAGAGTGTGAGAACCCTTCTGACAAGAGCTCCAGGTTCATTGCACTCTAGAATGTACCNACTAAGACAGGCTGCCACAAATGTAGTATTTGTGGGAAAACATTTAGCAAGCTTTCACAACTCATTAGTCACAGAAGATTTCACACCAGAAGGAGGCCCTTCAAATGAAAAGTGTGTGGGAAGACCTTCAGGTGGTCTTCCAATGTAGCCCAGCTAGCTCAGTCGGTAGAGCATGAGACTCTTAATCTCAGGGTCCTGGGTTTGTGCACCATGTTGGTGCCAAATGTAGTTGGCAATTTCTCTAGTTCTGTCTTGCTCAGCAGCTCAGTAGAATCTCTCTCACCCTCACTCAGTCCTGCAGCCACTTATAAAATAATTATTCAGAAGCTTATATTAATTACAAACTGTATGGCCTATTGCTTTAGCTTCTTGCTAGCTAGCTCTTTCATCTTAAATTAACCCATTCCTATTAATCTATATGTTGCCTAGTGNCCATGGCTTTACCAGTCTACTGGCATCTTGTTGCTCCTCAGGCCATGGCTGGCATCTCTCCTGACTCTGCCCTTCTTCTCTCTGTATATCTGCTTGGATTCCCTACCTGCCTGTAAGCTTACTTGCCATAGGTCCAAACAGCTTTATTTATTATCCAATGGGAGCCACACATATTCACAGCATACATAAAGACATCCCATAGTACTTCCCCTTTTCTGTCTAATCAAAAAGGAAGGTTTTAACTTTAAAATAGTAAAATTATATATAACAAAACAGTTATCAAGCAAGATTACAGCTACAATAGCTAGTCTATTTGTATTTGGCAAAATTAAAAAAAATATTCTATCATCTATCCTGTTTTTGTGAGTCTGAAGATTCATATCTAATTTATATTTTATCATGACTCAGGAAAACTATAATTATCTAGTCTTCAATTCCATCAAAGACCCCAGAAGGATATACTATTACCCAAGTAAACAGGAAGTGTATGACAAGCAACTTCCATAATTCTAGAAATGACAGAGACATCTGGCTGCCTGGACAGTCATCCAAAGTTCCTCTGTAACATTGAGGCATCTATCTTTAGCCTACATCTTTTAGCCTTAGTCTCTGGTATAGCTTTTAGTGAAGCAGCAAATTTTAAGGACTATTCTGCCTATTCTGGCAAAGTTCATTAGTCACTCCTCCCCAGGTCCTATGGAATGTCTGGAAGTTTCTTTTGCAAAGCAGGAACCTGAAGGACCATCTCACATTGCAAAGTTCAATGGTCACCTTCCTATGGGTCCAGCATGTCTAGTTTATACAGCATCCTGTCCAGCATTCAAGGCCAGAGCACTTTTTTTGCCCAGTGGCTAACTTTTGTCACAAAGAAAGCAAATTCCATAATGAGTTTCTTCGATGCCCATCATCTTTTTTGAAGTAGATTGGTGCTGCCAGGAGCATACATGTCTCATTATCATAAAAAAAAAAGAATCTATGTTTGTTTCTGGATTCTAATTGCTCCCTCAGAGGAGGGGGTGAGAAGGCATGACATCAACTCCACAGACACCAGAAGTCAGTTGAAGGCAAACACCAAACTCATTTATTTAATAATGGGGAAGGCCTTATATACCCTCTTGGCAGCACCCAGTATGTGATGCAGTCAAGTGGCATTGCATAGTCATCCCTCATTTGCTAGGCACAGTCAGGAACTGAAATTGCCTGTTGCTAGGCCCTCTATCAGACTCCACACAACCAGGAACTCTGACAGCACCTGTTGCTAGGCCCTTAGGCTGACTTCAGGTTGGCTCATAAGGAAGTATGTTATGTGCATGCCTTGGCAACTGGTTTGAGCCAAATTCCTTGACCCAATGGGCCTGTCCTACTACATATGCTATTAAAACTTCTTAAATGCTGTATTCTGTAGATCGCTGAAGTGTTTGAAAATGATCTGTCTATCTAAAATATATCTTTGTTTGACCTTGAAAACATAACTAACACGACTACAAGTTCAGTTGTAATAGGTGACTAACTACTAACATGCATTTTTTTTAATTATCCTAAATAGCTTGTAATTATAACTTTCAAGGAATAGCAATTTGTATTANATTGTTAAATGAACTGTATAGGTACAAATTCTTGAACAAGAGTAAAAATGTTTGTACAGTATATTCCAACAAAAATAATCTCAACTTTGTATCAATATACACAATTTGTATACAATATACAAAAAATCCAATTCAATGTAAAATATTTAAAAGTAATAGTTGCTTTTTAAAAGTAGATTCAATAATCTACCTTTTTATCTTATCATATCTATATTCTCCCTTTTTTCTTTTCAGAGTAGATTCAATAATCTACCCTTTTATCCTGTCATTTCAATATCTTCTTTTTTTCAGAGTAGATTCAATAATCTACCTTTTATCTTATCATATCTATATCCTCTTTTTTTTGAACAAAAATCTTGAATCTAATCTCTTTTGTTTAGCTTTTATTTCCTGACCATTACCAATAACAAGTTGTAATCAATCACCAAAACAATGACAAATATCCATAACCCATTGAAAGACCAAAAAAACCACCTATANCACCTCTTAGGAATGTGGGTGTCATGTTCTTAAATTTACTTCCTGCTGTCTGGGCGCAACAGCATCTTTAGGGAATCCTGAAAAGAAAAACTTTGGGTTAATTGTCAAGTCCTGGGAGAGTTAAGTGTATCATTCATTTGTTGTCCAGTCTCTGTACAATAGGAAAGTGCAGGACTTGTCTTAATTCCTGGCTAGNGTAGTCTCTGAGGCTGGATCATTCCAGCTATCCATCTCGAAATTGACTGAGCAGATTGTAGTCGAAAGACAATCTTTGGGTGGTGGTTGTCAGTTTAATGGAATTATCATTGCCCTGATGTAATCATTGTGGGACCCCATCACCCTTTTGGAGACTGAAAAGGTCACTATTAGGCATGGTCATGGTTCACTGCAGAAAATCTTTTTTTGTGGGACATTCTTTTTTGGGTGATTTGTCCTTTTTCTTCAAATGTCTTATTTGTCCAGTGGCCTTCAGACTCCTTAGCCTTCATTTTCCTGAAAGATAAAACCAAAACTCTTCCCCAACCCTAACTTTGGGGAGGTTCCCTTTTGGCAAGTTGTATCTGAGCAAATGAAAAGCATTTAGTAGTCATATAANTTAGTATAAATTGAATGGTCATGCTGGTTGATGAACTATCACCTCTTCTAATTAAGAAGTCACTCTTGTTCAAATCAAACCTTTACCAATTTTGATGGTATCCATAGCTTTTCTTCTCCTGTGAAAAAAAAAAGCAAAACCTCATCTCCAATGTCACACATATTCTAGTTTCCATTCTGAGATCAGCACATCTTTAAGGTATACAGGCTGATTTAATTCTGTAGTTTTTTTCTATTATCCAATGTCTCTCCACTGCTGTTGTTCCTTTCTCATTAGCATCAAGAAAATTCAAAGTTAACATAGCATTATGTAATCTATTTCTGGGAGTCTTT
>LZPO01097421.1:70064-88990 GCA_001675575.1 Neotoma lepida
TAAATTAAAAGTAATGAGCTGGAGGAAGATACAGAAAAAAAGACTATTTTTTTCTATACTAGACAAATTTTATTTCAGAATACAAAAAGTTATTAAGGATAGTGAGTGATAATNCATAATGAGAATGTGGCCACATCTCTGAGTAGCTTTTCCCAGTCCCTAATGTGTGCATACCTGATAAAACAGAATTAAAAGAAAGGGCAAAAATTCATTAAATTCAAGGAGAGGGATACAGAGAAACCCACCATTATATCTGAATGTTTCAATCTCTCTCTCTTGGTAATTGACAGATCTAGCACTCAAAAATTTAATGAGAAGATATTTAAACAACAACATGCTTAGGTGGTTTGGAGAATTCAATATAAAAGGAAGATTAGATGAATTACCAACAATCTATTTCAGAACATAGAAGTCAAGTGAACATTTCGCAACTCAGTCTGTGAAACCAGCATTACCAATTATCTGTTCCAACACAGGAAAATATGAAGGCCAATATTTCTTATGGAAATGTATACAAAAATCCTTACTGAATCTAGATGTCAGTGAAGACAAATACATGCCACATCCAAATGCTTTTTGCATAGATATGCAAGACTAGTTCAATTTTCAAAAATCAGGAAAGTTAGTTTCTTTACTGTCTAGACTCAAGAAAGGAGATACACAGAGAACATTTGACATAATATGACATTAGTCAGTATATACAGAAAAAGAGTTCCAAAAGGAAAGAAAGAATGCCCAGCAAACAAGAGATGGAGGGAAACTTCCTCAGCTTGATAAAGAATATCTTAGAATATTTAGTGATGGGGAAGTATATTCCTTTCTCCAAGAGCGAGGAGCATGACAAAAATAACTAGTCTCATCACTTCTATCTGTACCCATTCTGCAAATCATAAAGAAGAAATCTTGGAGAAGATAGGTGAAGCAAAATTACAAGATACAGGGTAAATATACAAAAGTCTTCTATGNCCCTGAATAGCCACAGGATGACTGGAATTTGACAATGAGATTAACCACTTTCTGCTTTTGCCTAGAATCAGCATTCAGTTCACAACTGCCACACAGAGTGGAAAATAACTCTGTAACTCCTGCTCCAGAGTATCCAATGCTTTCTTGTGGCCTTCACAGGCACCACACATGTGAACACACATACACAAATTAATTAATAAGTAAATAAAGTTAATCTTAAACACAGTCTGGAACTGAAGAGGTGGCTCAGTGGTTAAGGGCATTGACTGTTNTTTAAGAGGACTCAATTTTGATTCCTATCACCCACGTCGGGTATGTAGTATAGAAAAAGCAGTAGACCTTGTCTCAAACATGGTGAGAGGTGAGGACTGANACCTGAAGTTCTCCACATGCTTTCCCTGACAAATGTTCACCTATANTCCTTACATGTATATGCCACCCAACATTAACATATATGAAGATTAAACANCAGTAACAACACATGAGTGAAAAGGCAACTTACAGCAAATAAAAAAGCATTTCTAAAACTCTATAAACTAAACNTACAAAGAACTGTTTCTTTAAAGATTATTTTTCTTTCTCATGTGTGTGTTTTGCCTGCATGTGTGTACATACACCACATGTGTGCTATGCCTGCAGAGGCCAGAAAAAGGCATCTTGAGTAACATATGGTTATAAGCTGGCCTGTGGGTGCTGGAAACTGAACCCAGGACCTCTGCAAGAGCCAGTAATCTTAATTGCTGATCCATCTTTTCAGCCCTAAGCAGTCTTTAAACAATATGAACTCAAATAAGTTTAAGGGTGTTTAAAAACATGTGAAAAGAGTTTCTTTATAGAAAACACACATGGCAAAAAGTATGATGTTCAATATCAATTGATTTTAGAAACTGTGGTTTGAGCCAACTACATAATTTACTGGAATTAAAAAATGGTAAAACTGAATGACAATATTATACAACACAATCATGCCTTCCTTGTATAAAGAAATGTGAAATGGTACATACAATTTAGAAGAGACATTATTTCTTATGAATATGAACACAGCATGAATATGTATTTTCTAAGAATTTATTCAATTAGGTTGAATATTTCGACNACACAAAACCTTCCACATACATTGTTTTATCAGCTTTATACAAAATAATTAAAATCTGTAAGCAGCAAAAAAAAATCCTCTGGTTGAGGGGCATCTAAGTTGTTTTCAGGTTCTGGCTATTATGAATAATGCTGTGATGAACATAGTTGAGCAAGTGTCCTTGTGGTATGATTGAGCATCCTTTGGGTATATGTCCAAGATTGGTATAGCTGGTTATTGAGGTAGATGCTTTATTGATTACCATGGGAGGCCTGCCCCTTTCTCGTGGAGATGGAGGAGAAATAGATGAGAGGAGGTAGCAAGGAGGTGGGGGAGGAAACAAGAGGAGAGCAGGGAAGGGAAACTGTGGTTGGTATGTATAATAAATGAAAAAATACTAATAAAGAAAAAACTCCCCCAACAAGTGGATGGATAGACTCTGGTATATGTACACAGCAAAATATTACTTAACAATGAAAAATGAATTAACAAAGAACAAAAGCTATAACGAGTCTGTGATACAAATAAGATTATTGAATATCATTGTTGTACCTAAAATAATGAGTGAAAATAACATTTTTGAATAAAATAATTTTCATTATAGTTTAGATTTTCATTTGCTGCTGCTTTTGTTCTTTTCTTATTAAGAAATTTTCTGTTCATTTTACATATCTACCACAGATGCCCCTCTCCTCCCTCCTCTCGCCACCCCAGGCTTTCCCCCTGGCCCATCCCCCCATTCTCACCTCCTCCAAGGCAAGGACTCCCATGGGTAGTCAGCAGAGCCTGGTACATTCAGTTAAGGCAGGTACAAGGCCCTCCCCCTGCACCAAGGCTGTGTAAGGTGTCCCACCACAGGTACTGGGCTCCAAAAAGCCCACTCATGCACCAGGGATGGATCCTGATCCCACTGCCAGGGGCCCCTTAAACAGGTCAAGTTAAACAACTGTCTCACCTATGCAGANGGCCTAGTCCAGTCCCATGGAGGCTCCACAGCTATTGGTCNAAGATTCATGAGTTCCCACTAGTTTGGTTTGATTGTCTCTGTAAGTTTCCCCATCATGATCTTGATGACCCTTGCTTGTAGAATCCTTCTTCTTTATCTTCAACTGAACTCCNNGAGCTCAGCCTGGTGCTTGGCTGTGGATCTCTGCATCTGCTTCCATCAGTTACTGGATGGAGGCTCTATGATCACAGTTAGGGTATTCACCAATCTGATTACTGGAGTAGGTCAATTCAGGCACCCTCTCCACTATTGCTAGCAGTCTTGCTGGAGAGATGGCTCAGGGGTTAAAATAATTTTTCTTTAAAAAGCTATTTATTGTATAAATCTAACAATGTAACATTTTAAGAAGTGCAAAACTATACAGTCAGTTAAAAGCTCGTTGGTTGTGGGAGGGAAAAACTGGTGAGGTGAAGGATAAATAGAATGCCAAGGGAAAGACATATATCAAAGCCACTCTACATGACATGGTAATAGTGGATTTTTGACATAATGCACTTGTCAGCATCTGTAAAACTGAACATAATGTCCATATGGGCTTCAGTTAACTGTGTAGCTCTTGTACCTCCATTGTACAAGCCAAGTTGGCTATAGTAATGTCAGGTGTTGGTTAAATAACAGGGAAATGATGCAAGCTAGAAGGGGAGTAAATGAAAATTCTAGATTTCTTAGTTGGTCTGTAAATCTTAATCTATCTAAAAAAACTAATTTATTAATTTTAATTAAAAGTGCCCAAGATCATANAGCAAATGTGTGAAAGACACTCNATTAATTGACTGCCCAAACTTTTACCAGAAACCTTCTTACACCCTTTCTTATTGAACAACAGCAAAAAAAGTTCTCATAAAATGATCCAGGAGGTGTTACTAGAATACCTTACATATATGTGTAAAGTTGTCAAAGGTAATTTTAATTAATGAAAACACAATTCTGTACTTGAAATACCCAAGCTTAAACACTGTGTTTCCCAAAACTTGTAGTTTCTGCTTCAGGAAATGTCTTGCTGCTTTTCGGTGGTTGTTATGATTGTCCACTGATCTCTGGATCCTGTGGACAGGCAGTGAGCTGCCACAAAAATAATAGAATGTTGTTCACTGGACCAGTGAGAGTCCTACCTCTGGCAGGATGAAACTTAGTGCCTACAAATATAAAGTACAATTTTTAGAAACATGTTGATTTAATGTTGAGAGAGGGGAAGGATTAGTATCAAGGTGTATTTTTTTTTGTTGTTGGAGAGAAAACTAGTTGTCCCTTCATTAAGTAAAAGCATGGCTATTTTCCACTGGAACACTGTGATATGTTGTCAAATATTGCTTAACCATGAATATAGGCACTTTTCTCGCCTCTCTATTCATTTGGTATTTATTTCATTATGATACTATCACCCCATCTTGATTTTATATATAGTATATCTTGGTATCAGATAATATAAGTAATCAAAATGTACTTTTTTGATTCAAGATTGTTCTTTTTATTTTTGGTTTGTTTTGTTTTTGAATTTTCTTATAATTTGGTTATCAGTTTGATGCATTTATTAAAAAATCTTGCTGGTTGTTAAATAGATTTGCATTAAATTTTAGTGTTAGTTTGGGGTTGTGGTTCTAACTCAGTACTCAACGTTGGCCAAGCACTCACACACACAAGGTCCNCTGTCCCATTCAAGTACTGAGAGATAAGGTGATTGACANCTTTCACCNTTGAACTCATCTGAACTTTAATTCCAGTATTGAACAAAAGCCTCAAATATGAGAACATTTATCTCCTTCCACCTTTAAGAGCAAAAAGTGTGTCACCAAAAACAGAAATTGTTTTAGTGCTACATTCTGCTATAGATAATCTTAATCAGTATGAGGAAGATATCTGCATAGTTTTTTAAAGATTATTGTTTAAAAAGTCATAATTAGATTATGAATTNTATCATTGTTTCTTAGCTTTGACTGATCTAGTATAGGGATTTTCTTCATTTTAATATTAATTTGCACTTATTTTTCATGTTATTTGGCCTGTATTCATGGAATGAACCATGCTTCAAAATCACATAAAATTATTTTTGAACAAAGTTGCATTTAATTTGTCAATACTGTGTTACATAATTCTGTTCCAACATGTTTTTTCTTGCAATATCTTTTTAAGTTTGGTTTTAGGGCCATGCAGACCTTATAGCATGGATTGAAAAACATTCCTTCCTCCAGTATCTAAACAGGATGGCATAAATTTCCTGTAACTTTCCTACAAAGCATTCTTGGAATTCAATAGAATTCAGTTCAAATCATGCTTACTGTTTTTTGCAGTGAGTTACTCATATGAGTACTTGAAAAATCTTATACTAATAACTTATAGTTACAATATTTAACTAAAAGGATTATAGGTGTGAGTTTAAGAGCTAAAAGCAGAACATTTATGCNTGAAACATGGAAGTAAATTTTACTACTCTTCTACTGACAGATGTATTTTTAAACAGGACTTAATTTATGAATGTAACAATAGAAACCGAATCAATTCAAGCTTCAACTGAATTATAAACTTAAGTTCTACAAAAGTCAATGTGAGAAATAGGGAAAAAGAGAGAGGGGGTAGGAAACAGAAAAAACAAACATAAATAAAAACCACCCTGTATTGAGATCTCAGAAAGATGTTTTAACTTCAGGTGAGTCCCACAGGCCCATCAACACTACATAAGAAGTCTACATAGAANTCCATTGGTAACTATAGAAGAATGGCACCCATGTTGAAAATTGCTCAGTGCTGTAGGACAGTATAAACTCAGGTCACAGTGAGGAATGCTTGTAAATCACAATAAAATGCATAAAATGTAAACACAAAAGACCANTCAAGNCAAATGTGAATAGTGATACGGAACAGCTAGATTTGTTCAGGTTGGAGAGATGGTTCAGCTGTTCGGAGTACTGACTGTCCTTACAGAGGACCCACGTTCAGTTAGCAGCACCTTCATGGACCCTCATCATTGCCTGTAACTACAGTTCCAGTAAATACCACCCTCTCTTCTAGCTTCAGTAGATGTCACACACACAAATGGTGCAGAGCTCACACATACACATAAAATAAATTGAATAAGTCATTTTTTTAAAAAGCTATGTGTTATTTACTGCTTTACTCTTGATATAATCATAAAAAATCACTAGTGCACACACCTGCAATAAAGAAGTAAAAAGTAATATGACAAAAAGGGCAAATGATACAGCATGTGAAAGACAAATAAAATTTTAAAAGGCTCCTTTGTAAACTTACGTGATTTGCTAGTAAATAGCCTTGCATGAGACACTCACCATCATTGTGGTGGAAATACATAGAATATAAATTCTGAATGTGAGAATTACATTTTATTGATTTTAACCTGGACCCTTCATATTTATGATGCCTGTCATGACATGAAGCCAAAAAGCTAGGATAATCATTCAAAGGTTTTGTTTTTCTACAGAAATAACACTACTGTACTTTTCTATGAGAAATGCTATTAATACTGTAGCAGACAGGCACAACTCAGCTTTTAAACAACAATCTGACTCAGTGCCTGGAATACTTCTCCATTCAAGGGGAACATGAAAACTATGCACATTATTAAGTTGTAGTGAGGAACTGTTCTCTGAGCCAAGCAATGGCCGTGTTGGGGAGTTCAGATGTTTTGCAAAAGATCATCCCAGTAGGGCTTGTGGACAGTTTACAGCCAAACATCAAGGGAGTAGAGTAGGGCATGAGACACATTCCTGGGTAGCCAGCTGAACCCTACCAACTCTGCACATGGCCTGCGGGTGGGAATTGAGTACACAGAGTTCAGGGAAGTCTAAAGAGGAGCTCTATGTGGCTGGGGGATGCCCTCATCTCTGTTGGGTACAGCTCTGAAGGTACAGCTGGTTGAGGGAGGAGTGGCCACAGCCATGGATGTCACTTCTCACCTAGGCTCAAGGAAGCCCAATAAGTTCATTGGTTTCCATGAGTGAACATTGGCAGAATTGTAACTTAGTTTGTTGTTGGGACCTGAAGAGAAAGGGTTAGCTGCCTCTTAGTCTGCCCATTGGAAGGAGTTTTAATAGCATAGGTGAACTGAACACTGGGCATTTTCATCAGGTTTATTTAAAATATAATCAACACTCCTTTGGAAATGTTCTTATGCATATGACCTTATAAAATAACATTATTTCAGTCTACAGAACCTGTATTTTTTGGTTTACACAACTTTCATTTTCGTTTATTTCATTTCAAAGACAATTTAATGCAAGCTTCAATCATTATTTTTTCATACAAATAATTAACATGGTGTGGATATATGGTCTTTCAGTGTTTGTTGAAAAANAAGTGGTTTATGTATTCTAGTTTTGAATTTTGAGTTTAGAGGAATGCCTGATAGTTGCCCAGTCTATGGAACTTAAAAACCATGCTTTCATCCATAAAAAGTCTGTTAATCTTTTGTGATGTCATGATATTATGAGAACCTGTTGATGGGAAATAATGATGCAAACCAGNAGAGTTCCTTCAAGGAAGAAATTTATACTAGGTAGACTGATTATTCCAGAATTCTTTCCTTGCCAGCAGTATACCTGGAGTGTGTGTGTTTGTGTGTTCATCNTTGTCAATCAATCAACATAAACTATTATGTTTACAGCATAGGCATTATACATCTTTNTGCTCAATTGTAAGGTAATTACAGAATCTATCTCTCTAATATAATAACAATGCACATTCTGGAGGGACAGAGTGTTCAACATAAGTAGCATTATTACAGAGTGGAAGGACTTGGGAATCCTGGCACTCGCTGGACAGAGGGCTGAGTGATATTTTCATATCCTCCAGATAGAACTGTATGACTAGTCTCAGATGTTAGAATATGATCCTAAGAGATAGAAGATATTGATGCTTAGAGAATTCAAGAGAAAGCTAGACAGACCACACACACACACATACATGTTCTGTCTTTTTCTCTCTCTTTCTCATCCACCAGCTAGTTCTTAGAATAAATTTTATAAACATAGGTTGAAGGAGACAGAGTTGGCTGCTGACTTAATTCAGACTGTCATGTGAGCTGAGAATAAACCCACCATGTAAAGCCACTGATAGTTGGAGATAATTTACTGTGGCTTCTAATATATGCTGGCTAATTCTTCACTTCATTCACTCAACAAGTATTTAATAAGCATCTACTTATAACTATAATCCTAGGAGTATAAGGGAGTATGACAGACAATATTCTTTATTCTGAGAAACACACTCAAAGTAGGAGATAGAAAGTGAAGATATATGTAAATAATGGAATAGTTATGAATCATGGAATAAATAAACCAGAACATTTGGATCAGAGTGAGAGCTCTGCCATGTTCAGTGGCCAGGGACTGCATGTCGAAGGGAATAGTGATGAAACTTAAAGAATGGAAAGAACTTGTAAGGAAAATGAACTCACAGAGGCTGGTATTGAATGTACAGAATTATGTAAGATCAAGTCAGCCAAATTCCAGCATAATGGGGAGGAGCTCATGCAGTCCCAACCCTGTCTATTGGCTATCAATGACTGCTGCGGGGGGTGAGAGTCAGTTTTCTTCAATGACATGGTCATTGAGAGACTTTCTGTGCTCAATTACATATCCATGCACATTTATGCAGCAGTAAATGGACTCCACGGGTGTTGAGAGAGAGAGAAAAAGAGAGAGGGGAAAAACATAAAGTTGAGGAGAGTGAGGGGAATAGGAAAGGAATAAGAAGGAGACAAGCACATTGTGTGTGTGTGTGTGTGTGTGTGTGTGTGTGCGTGTGTGAATATTAAATATTAAAAAAACAAAACCCCCAAATCTCTCTGCAGAATGGGACTCTTGGAGGGAGACATGGAATACCAAGGTACTGAAGCAGGAAAAACTTTCCATGTGTTGGAAATTAAAGGAAACTTCCAGCTTACGGATAAGAAAGGGACAGNTGTTAAGTAGTATAGATTGCAGAGGCAGGTGGTGGCTTGTTCATGAAGAACTTTGTGGTGTGCTTACCTCTATGTTTCTCTGAAATAGCATAGAAAAGCATGGACATCTAAATGATACTTTCATGAAGAAAGTATATGGAAATACTAAGAAGAATGGGCTTATTAGTAACACTTCTGTCTACAGTGGCAGGGCCCCAGACCCATGCTCTCATGCACAGAAGCTTGAGAAATTCCCTAATCTTTTAGGGATCTTGACTCAGATAAAACTGAGCCCTTTGCTCCACTGCAGAACAGTAAGTTTATGATGAGGCACTGTGAAGCAGAGTTGGAATTTTGTTAAAGAGATTTTTTTATTGTACATTTTAAGCATAGGAGTAATAGAAACAGATATTTGGAAAGGAAAGCATAAAAGCAGGGAGCATGGACAAGGGGCACTTGAAGCAGAGTCACACTTTGTCTTTATATAGGATTTTGGTGGTTTGTGAAGTGAGAATTTTGGAAAGTTTGCTAAGATGTTTAAATGAGATCACAGAGTGGTTCCTGAAGTCTACATGACAGAATCACAATCCTTAAGACAACACTTTAGATGGCAGAGATATAGAGAGTCTCTAATCTCCACAGAGTAAAGTTGATCTTCTTGTTTGCTGGTCTCAGGAAAGGAGCAAGGCCCTACATAGGTCCTAAGTATTCAGATCTTTTGACTAGTTTTTTGTTAGTTTGTTTTCTTATGTGTATATATATATCTATTTCAGAGAGTAGGAATATGCATAAGGTAAGTGTTATAGTTGCCAGAAGAGGACATCAGATTCCCTATGGCTGGAATTACTAGACAGTTGTGAACCACCCTACACGGGTGCTGGAAACTGAACTTAAGTCCACTGGAAGAACAGCAAGTGCTCTTAACTACTGTGTCANACCTCCAACAAACATGATTTTATTTTTATTGTAACATCATTAAAGGATATATTGCCAATTTATGTGCATCTTTCACTGGCAATGTTGTTAACTGTGCTGAAGTCCTTAATTTTCAGCTGGCAAAGTTTTTGACCAAATTTCAAAGTGAGTGATATTTTTTCTTTCCTTCTTTCTGCCCTCACCATCCTGCTCCCATCCTGCTTCACTTCTTATCTCTGTAAACATGGCGGTGAATACTTTGGGAGATATGAATNGAGTCTAATGACAAGAAGGAAAATGGAAAGGAATAAAGAAGCCACCATGGTGTCCAAGATAGTGGTTGACCTAAGGTGATGCAAAAACAAATGAAGANATACAGATGAATTCTAAATACAACTGATAAGGGAATCGTGTGAGGAGAAGCAGAGCAAGGAATATTTTCTAGATTTCTGTTATTATTGTTGAGAATGAGTTTTTGTTTGGTTTATTTTTTAGAACGTTCTGGTAGTGTAATGTTAACCAAACTGCATTTTAGACGTATACCTTGAGATGCCAGTGTAGAACCCATGTGCAGGAATTCAGCTGGCAATAAGGAGAGTTTGAATCTGGAACTCAGATAAGAGTTCAAGGGCAGTGACATTAGAAAAGTATTAGTGTGTAAATACTAACTTAAATTCTGCATACAAATTGCAAATTCAGAATGTGAAGAACATGAGTGCATATTGTAGTTATCAATCCTCCATGCTGTAGCAGGGAAAAGTTTTCTCCCTTTCTGTAGTCTGCTTCTTGCCCATGTGTCTTTCTTTTGCTGTATAGAAACTCTTTAGTTTCATTTTTTAATTTAGTTTAAGTCCATTTGTCAATTGTTGGTCTTGAGTTCCCAGAGTCCTATTCAGAAACTCCTTACCAACGTCTATGGCTTGTAATGTATGCCCTACTTTTTCCTCTACCAATTTCAGAGTTTCAGGCTTTATGTTGAGATCTATCTGTCTGGAGTTGATATTAATGTAGGATAANATGTATTGATGTGGTTTCATTCTTTTGAATATACATATCCAGTTTTCCAGCACCATGTCATGAAGATGCTGTCTTTTCTCTTTCATGAATTTTTTTATATATCTATCATAAAACAACATGACTAGAGTTGTATAGACTTCTTTCTGGGACTTCCATTTCATTCCACTTATCTACATGCCCATTTATATGACTGAAACATGGTGTTTTTATTACTATGGTTTTGTTGTGTAATTTGAAGTCACATTTATCAAAGGCTTCAGTATTATTCTATTTGCTCAGAATTGGCTTCACTTTATCACGCCTTTTGTGCTTCTGTCTACATTTTAAACTTATTTCTGTTTTCTATTTCTATTAATAATAGCTTAGGGATTTTGATTTAGATTACACTGAATCTATAGGTTACTTTTGGTAGGTTAGTCAATTTTTTTCTTTTTTAATAACATAATTCTTTATTGATTCTTTGGGAATTTTACATCATGCACCCCAATCCTGCTCACCTCCCATTCCTTGCATGTACACCCCTCACCCTGAAGCATCCCCTCTACAAAGAAACCCCCCAAAATTAATTAAAAACCAAATCAAAGAAAAAAACCCACATTGGTCCTCAGTCTTTCCTATCTTTCCAACCACTCTTCATTTGTCCTAGTGGCATTGGGAGATGCAACGTGTCATGCAGTATACCCTTTTGTCCAATCAGCCCCACCCACTAACGTTCATTGAAATGACCTGGTTCAAGGCCTCTGACCTCTGTCACAATATCAATACTGGACCCTCACCAAAACTCCTCTCAGATATCCCGCAGTTGCTCAAGTCATAGAGATCTTGAGGCTATGGTTCCATGGGACCAATCCCTTCAAGAATGCCAGCAGGTCATAGATAGGGTAGATGTTGAGATGGGTCAACTTAAGGCCCTGGATGTGGGTCTGGGCGGTAACTGATTTGATCAGTTTGGGATGCTGGTATTGCTCCCCTCAGTTGAGGGGTAAAGCCAGCTCTCCTATACCCATGCCATCCGGGTCAACTTTCCCATGCCGGTAGTGATGGGTAGGACCATCTTTCTCTAGTAAGGGGCCCAACCCCCACGAAGGGCAGGGCCTGCTCTCCTGCTGCAGTGTCCAACAAGGGGCAGGACCAGCTCTCCCAGGGCCAGTGAAAGGCAGGTCAGCTCAGCATGGCCCTCAGTTTTCAACATGTATGTCACCATGACTTCGTTGGCAGTACCGGTCACCCAGATCAGTATGGCCCCCATGCCAGCATGGCCCTTGGACACAAACATGGTCTCAGGTGGCTGACCAGACCCCAGGTATCTGCAATGGCCCTTAGTGGTAAGAGGAGCCCCAGACATCAACTCAAACCCTGACTGCTATAGGGCTTTGGACTTAGATATGGTCTTCAGCAACAGNCTATGTCTAGATGTCACCATGGGCCAAGTGGCAGCGCAGGCCAGAAGGGCATGGCTCCACTGGCAGCATGGTCCTCAGACACCAACATGGCCTCAGATGGTGGTCCAGACTCCTGGCATTAGCATGGCTTTCAATGGTAACAGGAGCCATGAATATCAACACAGACCCTTGCTTCAGTAAGGTCACAGACCCAGACATGGCCCTTAGCTACAGCCCAGGCCCAGATGTCATCATGGCACCAAGTGGTGGCAGAGGCCACTCAGATCTGTGTGGCCCCAATAGTCATTTTCATTTTTTCAGTCTTCCTGTCTATGAGCATCAAAGTTCTGTCCAACTTCTAGTGGCTTCCTCAATTTCCCTATTTTGAATTTTAAAATTTTCAATGTAAAGATAATTCATTTCTTTAGTTAGGTTTATTTCAAGGTATTTTTGAGTTTTTTTTAAAAAATAAACTAGGATTGTTGCGAGACTATGAGCTGAAAGAAAACAAGCATATGAATGCTGATGAAGTCAGTTGGGAAGCNTTCTGGAGGAGACCATGGCCTAGAGGTCTGGGGAAAACATAGCCACCTTTGAGTTCACATAGCTTCAACTCACAACCCTGGAAATTTTCTGAAGTGAAGCATCCCTATGTGTTTTGAACTTTGAGTCAATCACTGTAGTTCCTCACTTGCTCATAATCATTCTTAGTCTTTCTCTGATGATGTATAGAACTAATTCAGGACAGTTTCCTGGTATTTTCTCTGTTTTCTTACTGTTGCTTGTTGATATTCAGTAGTCTCTCTTTAAACCCAGTCCCAATAGTGTCCTCATGTAGCTAAGTGAATTACCATTGTTCAGGTTATAGAAGTGAGCAGGCTTACTTTGTTACAATACACGAAGGAAGTCATCAACCATCATGGGGGTGGTTCCTGTCCTGTTATAAACAGGACTTCTATTTCTGCATCAGAGCATCTTANTGGTTTCTTGTCTGAATACACAGACTCTTTGGCTAATATGGGACTNTGAATATGACACTCTAATAAAGCAAATAGTCTACTCTGATAAAATGAGTATTTTTTGAACTGAAGTTAACTAATTCCAGAAGAACCTCCATTCCATCTTCACCCAATCATAGCTCACAGATGTTTCTATCCTTCTCTTTTCATCATTATTGTTATTTGGGGCTAGTAATTAGTAAGAATGTTCCAGAAGTCTGTCAGAGATAAAGGAAGGAATATGGGGAGTGTAGGTCAGGGTATGAGACATGGAGAACTACAAAATAACAACACTTCATCATTTTGTCAGACTTTCTCACTCTGTAAAAATTCCTGATTCTTGTCTCAGANCTTGGACAAAGGAGGATACACTTTAATTTTATCATTGCAAATTCGGGAATAATAATTGTGTTTCTATTTAGGAATTAAGAGAATTTGCCTTCACTATTTAAAATATTTTTTGTTTTTCTTGTTTTTTTTTCTTTTCTTTCTTTTTTGATCTTTCAATTACTTGCATTCTGCTTCATTTCATCTGAAATGGTAAAGATGAAAANGAGATTTTTAGAGGTGAGAATAATTATACTTTTTAGAGTCTATATATAATAGTCTAAATACTATCTTGCATTTGGACAGTTACATTATGAAACTAGTACTTGTCATATGCTAATGAAATCTAGATGTAGGTTAATCTTTGTGATATTGTTTTACCATTTAGAGATGATAGTTTTTTGCTTAAATTGTTTTCCTATTTTCTCCTTAAGATTGTTTTACTTTGGGCCAAACCAAGTCTTTGGCCTTATTGCTATAAAATAACATATGGCCTATGAGAGTTGTTGTTTAATTGTTTTTCTTTGGCAATACTATAACTTCAGGAAACAAAATTATCAACTTACATGCTTGTAATAATGGGATGAAAACAAAATTCTCAGTAAATGCTATGTAATCACCTTATGGTACCTCAAAGAATAATGCTCCATCTCTTACCAGTTTCAATTTTTCTCTGGAAGTCTCTGCATATTCATTAACGAATAGCTCATGGGATGAGTATATTCTAAATGCTCATTAAATATTCATATAGTGTGCATTCACCCTGTGACAAATGGAGTACAGGTGTACAGTGAAATCAATGCAACTTTCAACTGAAACAAACCATCAGCAATCTCATCTAGAAGCATTGGTTTTATGGATTACCAATTTGAGAGGAAAAGTCTCAGACTGCTTTTAGATTCATGAATGTCATAAAATTTACTAGAGGAACTATTCAAGTACATCGCCTGTGGTGTTAATGGGCTGCTTTCTCCTGGGCTTCTACAGCTCTAACCCTTGTAGCCCCAGGCTCCCACGTTCCCTGTGGAGAGTCTTTATGGACCTTGTAAGTACATCTCAAGCTCTAGATGGGGACAGCCTTATCACACAAAGATTCTTCCTCTGATTCAACAAGAAACACTCCTTTGAAGAAAGGTGTTTAGACACAGGGCACCATGGAGCCAATAGGGCAGAAGAGCACTGGGGATGAAGATTCGGTGGGTTTGTTTGTTCTTGTTTCTGTCTTTTCATCCTTTTGGTTGGAAACCACAAGTCCATCCTTCATTTATGGATTGCCTATGATTGGCAACTCCTAGCCACTCCCAATCTTTATCTTCCTGGCTAGATGCATGATCAGGTTTTGATAAATAGAACCCATGGTGATTAACCAGGGATGTTAAATCTAAGCAAAAGCAGTTTTACGCTACAGAATAGCTTTTTGTTTGCTGGGATTATTGGGGGAATTTAATCAATCTCTTTGCTGAAAGCTGTAAGCATTGTGTTTGCTATTGTAAATATTGCAAGTTAAAATCCAAAAGAAGGAAAATAACACTGGGAAAATTGATTTGAGACACAGAGTCTGTGACACAGCTGGAACCCCTAAATCTGAAGTGTCTGAAATGTGTAATGTGTCTTGTTTCCAATCATTTCCACTGATGGGGTGAGTGACTTTGAGTTTTCACTGCAGCATGCTGTGGGCTGGAGCCTCCCCAGACGTTTTCTGTCTCTGCATATTTGAACCACATTGGAAAAAGAGCAGTAGCTAGTATTCAGGTTCAGATTTTTATTTTGTTTTGTTTTATTTTTTTTTCTAAATGGTTTCTAATTTATAAAAATTGCAATAACAAAAATAGAAAGGAGAAAAATCATGTACAGTGTATACAAATTTACCTTGCTAATATTTTATCATATCTATTTGAACATCTTTTCTCTCGTACTTGTGTATGTGTGTACAAATGTGTATATATTAGCTGTATTGTACCTATACACATGCAAGTAGGTGTTTGGAAGTATTGACATGAAGTTATAGATGTAGTTGTGGCTCTATTATCCTAATCGCCTCAGTATGAATTTAAGAAGGGGAGAAATATTTAAATATCACACCACAATACATCTGTCAACTTTACAGATTTACGTGGTTGATATCACTGTAACCTACAGTACAAATTCCAAATTTGTTGCTTCACAGTCCTGTGTCCTTTATAGACACCACCAGTACACAGAGACATAAGCCAGCACAGAATCAGAGATTACACTTATTTGCTCTGTCTCTTTAAATTCACATGTCCCCAAATATTTATATAGCCTTTAAATTTTTATTTTATTTTCATTTATTCCTTTTAAAGGTATAAAAATTACATTTACTGATTTGGTTGTTTTAGTGGGGGAGGGGGAACCACCGCAGATACGTGGCAGTCAGAAGACTATTTGCAAGATTTTGTTNTCCACTTCTGCCATGTGTTCCCCAGAGATCAAGCTTAGGTTGACAAACTTGACAATAAACACTTGTCCTTGGTTTTATTGTGTGCTTAGTTACATTTTTTATTTATTTATTTTTTGGTGGTTGTGGTTTTGACAACTTTAGACAGCTACATTTATGTANGAATAGGGGACCACAATTGANAAAATGCCTCCATATGATAGGTCTTTTGGCAACCATTTTTGGGCATTTTCTTAGGTATTGGTGTGAGGAAGCCCAGTCCACTCTTAATGGTGCAACCCTCAGGCAGGTAAAAGAAAGCAGGTTGAGCAAGTCNTATGGAGCAACCCAGNATATAAAGTTACCCTGTGATTTCTTCGGTTCTTGTCTCCAGGTTCCTGGNTTGAGCTGCTGCCCCCACTTCCTCAGTTATGGACAATAAACTGTGAAACAAATAGACTCCTTCCTTCCCAAGTTACTTTTGGTCATGGTTGTTTATCACAGTAGTAGAAACNCTAACTGAGACAACATATAAGACACTGAGCCATCTCACCAGCCTAAGGCTTTCCAATTTACTCTTCGACAATTTCATGCATGTACACAATGTGAATTTTCATCATATACAGCCTTGCTTTCTCTTATTCCATTGATCTCTATTTTATTCCAAAGACTTTTCTCCCACTTTTATATCTTTCCTTTTTTCTTTCCTCTTTATTTTTATGTGATCTTGTAAACTGAGAGTTTTCTGGATAAGCACAGGTATAGGGACACTTACTGGAGCTCCAGAAACTAATCAGTGGCTACACCACTAAGAAAATGACTTCCCAGAAATGNGTACGTGGTGAATCCTCTCTGCATCTGTGAGGAAGTATGGACTGGCCCAGTCTTGTGCTGGTGTTTTGCAGACAATCACAACTTCTGTGAGATCATGAGTGCAGTGGCCATGCCACTTTAAAAGTGACTTTGATATTTGTGAACATGGTCCCTCTACCTTCTTTGAAATAGAGTGCTTCTTATTTTTTGTTTGTTCAATGGTTTATCTAGATCAGACTGAGTTTTTATGTCTTTAGCCAAAATAATATGTTAGAATGCAGTATCCTTAAGGAATTTTCTATGTGCCACTTAAAGCCACACTTACACATCTGAGATGCACCTGTCTCTTATACACATCTAGATGTGTATAAGAGACAGGCCTTGTTATGTTACAAGTCTTTAAAAAGACCTTAAAGACCATGAGCATCTCATGTTTCTCTCTAAACTGTTCTAGTAAGATGNTTTTACAAGTAACCAGTCTTCTTTTCCTGGTTACCAGTCAGGATTCATGGAAGTAGATTATTTTACCAATTGACTTTCTTCTTTAGCACAGCTATAGATTAACACACAATTGCTAAATGAGCTACAGGAATTTGTTTGTACTTTCTAGTAAGTTTTCCCCCAATTATAACATATTTCTAGCCTTTTTCAAAACAGCATCCATTTTTGTCTATCTTCACACTCTTTTTTTTATACTCTAATGAAATCACAAATTTGTTCCCATTTATATAATCTCGTATTTTCAAGCATGNTATATTAATGGAATTATACAGCATATTCACTGTGGACACAACAATTCATTCAGCCTAATTCACATGTCAAGTAATATTCCATAGCATGGATATACCATAGTTTATTTAGCCATCTTGCCTTTTGGATATCTGTCTTGTTTCCAGCTCTTTGCTATTATGAAGAAAACTACTNTATATATTCTTATGTAGAGATATTTGCATCAATCAATATGAGGTAATGCTTGTGAATCTAACTGCTAGATGATATATAATGACATAATCATTCTTTTGTAACTAGTGACTTTGTTCTGAGTGGCCATATATTTAAGTTAGTTACTGACTGTGTATGATTCATTTCATCTACATCTTTGCCAGGATTTGACATGTTCTTTGATTTTTTCTTTTTTAAATTAAAAAAATACTTCCTAGAATGTATTTTAATTATATTATTTTCCCTCTCCTCACTCCTTCCAGATCCTCCCTATCTTCATGTTCTCTCCCTCTCTTTCTCTCAATAGAAAATAAAGACAAAAATAAAAAACAAAACAATAACAAAAAAAACCCTAAAAAGCCCTGAGTACAACCAAAAATACCCAAGCAAAACAAAATTAACATTCCAGGACATGCCCAAGGAGGAGCTGATAACACAAAATGGACTACATTTTTTTTGTCATCCTTATTTTAATTGTATTCATTCTTCTAGATGTATAAAATGCATTCTTTGTTGTTTGAATTGAGATTCCTCAGATAACCAATGTTGTCATTATCTTTACTTTTCTGAGTATGATTAGTCTTGAGGACCAGGAAATGATAATTGTGTTGTAATTGTCAGGGGAAGTTGTTGGGGATTGAACCTATGGGCTTCAAAGACAAAATACATCCTCTACCACTAAACAATACTGTTGATTCTTAGAAACTGGTATGAGAAGCAGGAGTGATTGGGAAATGCCTGAACTCTAGATGTCATACGACTAAAAAACAGTCTTCTTCACGTTTCCTCAGCTCCAGAGTATTAAATTTTATTTAAATAAATTTCCATAATTTGTCAAGGTCATCATTTTATTAGACTGAATAGCAGATAGACATTTTACTCTCTTTTGTAATGCTTTAGCACTCATTTTTTTGTGTAGTTATTTTGAGTCANTTTTCTGTGTACATGTAGAACTATGTTATTGCTTTGATTTTGCAATTTTTCCTCCAACATACTTTAGGAACNCAAGAGGAAAAGAAATAATATCACATCATATTTAGCATACTCTCATTTAAGGTGTTCTTTTTGTCCTTCCAGGTGTGCTCAGNTTTTCCATTTCACACTTTCTATTTATGAAATTTCTTTAGGGACTAGATAGATGTCTCAAACGCTAAGAAAACTTCCTGCTCTCCTAGGAGACTGAAGTTGGTT